>SZWC01006468.1:27815-47470 GCA_023375785.1 Penium margaritaceum
AGCTCGTTGGGAGCGATGTCTACAATAGTGATGATTTCGTGAAATCTTTGCGTGTACTCGGTCGCGCTGGACAACTGACAGAGATGCTAGAGCTTGTACCGACTATCAAACTTCTTGTTCAACCGTCCAAAACATTCTATCATTGTGTGCAAAAACTCGTTCCAGTCAGTTGGTGACGTCAACGCGTCTTGCAATTGTGGGATGACCTGCTCTAACGGTAGAACGCGTGCGGTTGGAAATATGAGATGGAAGCCGTTGGCCGTCGAGGCCCCGCCGGTCTCATGTTGCCGTCGGACGGCCTTAAGGTCAGACCACCAACATAGTGCCATGCCATACAAAAGCGTGACCGTAAGGTCAATCTATTTATGTTCGTCGTTCACCCCAATAACGGTGAAGTACACCTCCAGACTCGTCAGCCACATCTGAACTGTCGGTCCCTTGGAATTTGCAGGATCATACTCCAAGAGGGGCCAGCCAAATCTTGGATTCGCTCGAGTGCAGGGTATTTCTATGGATGAGCACCGCCTCTCATGCACTTGCATTGCAGAGAGCCTCCATCACGATGTTGAGTCATTGGAGCAGATGGTTGTTTATTCCCTCGAGTGTGGAGATACGGTTCGCTAGTTACTTGTTCATCCACGCCTGTCGGCTTGTGCCACCTGTCGTTCCTCCTACATACGTTGAGGCTGTCGATGGGGGAAGCTGGTTTAATGCCATCAAATCCATGACTCGGGTGGTCGTCAAAATCATTGTAGTTGATCCAGCTATCGCATAGCTTGTCACCAGCGTTCATTTTTGCTACAGGGTTCACGTGCATAGGTATATTGTTCGCCTCCATCTCTGAAGTTGTCGTCGAAGACCCGCTGCTGGTCGTCGGATGCGCTTGCTCACTTCACATTGTAGTCGTGAATTCTGCGAGGTCTTGATGTACGAGATGTGTTGTCGACTTGTCTGATATAGTCCTCTGGATGGGTGAAGTAGTCAGATGCTTCACCACCGCTACGCTCTGATACCAAGTGTTATGCCGAATGGAGCGTAGATGGTAAGCAGGTGAAGTTGCTAGGCGAAACACGGTTGAGAGTTTGGGAAACTTGAGCAATTCATATTTAGCGGTAAGTGCACTTGGACAATAAGTGTCGAAATGATATGTGCGGGTCAAGTTACAAATGAGACGTAGTCGGGGTCGTTGAGTCGATTGTCGAGGGACGCGTGTGGACTTGCGTCGTAAGTGGTTGGATTGAGAAGCTCCGTCGAAGAATGGTGGGGCTTCAAAGATCGATAGTGAAGATGCGAGATGCATCTTTATGAATCTCTGTATTTCTCGATGTGTTGAGAAGTCGATCGAAAGGTCGTGGCACTTATGTCGTTGATTTTCAAAAGTGGTCGAAATTGTCAGAAAGTGCAAGAAGGATTGCCAGAGGGCGAGGGCAGTGGGCCAAATTTCCCTCGACTATCAGAGTAAAACTCAGGATTGCGGTGCACGGTGGGCTATTTGTGTAATGATAGGAATGCCCACACGGAAAGATTTGGGACTCCTTTACGTCTGGTCCGTAACAACGACAAAGGGTTTAAAGGAGCATTGGGCTATCAGTTTGGTATAGTCGTACTATTAGGAATTTGGACTATCAAACACCGTGTGCATCTTTCGGAAATTATGAAATGGCTTCACCTTTGTGTTCATTGGTGGGACTTCGTTTCAATTCTCTCATTGCCTTTAAATTCATTATACCTTCAAACCATTGACGCACTTGTTGGCAAGTTTTGGAGGTTCTTTGTAAGAGCTATCCATAAGGGACTACAAGAAGATCGTAATGTACCCCCCTCCCAAGTACCTTTAACATTTGGTGTACCTTATGGTTCACGATGACATTTGGAACTTTGGTTCTGCACATGGTAGATATCTCATGCCATGGGATAGAGCCTTCCTCGCTTGTACATCCTGTATCTATACAACGTCTAGAATTATGCTTTATCTCCTAGGCTCCTTCCTAGGGTTGTGGGTGTTTTTGTATATGCAAGTCATGTAAGCAACTCAGTGCCGTGGGATCTGCCAACTTTGGTGCCACGTTTAGCTAACACATGTTAGTGTATATGATCAATCTTGATATAAAACAAGGTGTGCGACTTGAATTAGCAATGATGACGATGACATGACTCTTAGTGTTGCATGCATGTTCTCAAGTGGTGCCCTATGTAATTATGAATGAATCACAATCTATATTTCCACAATATAGAGTTTTGATTTCCACAAACCGTAAAATGATACAACCACATCCAGCTTTTGCTTTTTGAAAATGATATACCCACGTGTCGTATGAAGATAATGCATTCAACAATTGTCATAATCACTAAGCTGACATCACATGGCATGTGGCATCAGCATGTTCACATTGCCACGCTTTTTTTGTCTTTGTAAACGCCTCAATAGAGGGGTTAGTGCTCCATGACCTTGTAGGGAGACTCATGATCTCATGTTGGGGGGGTCCACAACTCATCGTGATGAGTGTGTCAACGTCATAGAAAGCCTTGATCATGTGGGCCTTGAGACTCTCCATGGAATGAAAGGGAACCTGTTGTGCCCCATCGCTCTGGGGTCTAGCAAGTGTCCACGCAAAAGTAGAACCCTAAAACCCATGATGTAAACATGGGTGGGGTTTGAGCGACGTTTGCTTGTTAATCAGGGGTACCATAGTTCAAAATATGGATTTGTAGAGGGAAAAGGAGCTTTGTTGGAGCGTAGGGGTCGTCGCCGGATGAGGACACCCATCACCCTGATTTTGATGCTTGACCAGCAATGGGCATGGTCCATGAAGCATTGAAAACCATCCACATATTGGCCTTCTACTTTTTAATGTTTTGAACACGGCAGGATTATTAGTTTAACTCGTAGTTTGCTGAGAGCCATCCATTTGGTTGTGCGGATATCCGATCAGTTTCTCCCCATTGTGAAATTCATGATGCATTCATGGTGTTTGTTTGGTTGTTTGGAACGAGGGATTAGTTTAAGTTGTCACAGCTTAGAGCTTGTGCTACATTATGCTCCCATGAGCTCAACAAGCAATAATTTCATTCAAGATGGCCAATTCAACCTTAAGTGGCTACCACCGTCACTTGCCTCCCCATCCGAGATATGCCAGTTGCTTGGGGAGGCCATTTGGCCTTTTCTCCCTCTTGCACTCACCAACTAGTTGTCTGAACCAAACCCACGAGCTATCATGGAATGCCTCCTCCAATCCCTTTATGACGCGAAAAAAAATTCCTTTAAGCGACATGCTTACATTCTACATTATGACCAATGCTAGCTATGTGTACTGCAACAGTGAGATCATGAGAACCTCCAAAATGTGGATGAACTTGTGCTCCTTGCATCGAGCCATGTGGGTGATGCATGCTGGAAAAGTATGTGAGAAGATATTGTGAAATTGCCGTGTCCTTGTTCATGGAAAAAGGCACTGAATACATTTCTTCTTATGTGCATGGCGTGTTTTCTAGTTTTGCTACAATGACGTAACATGCCGGAATTTTTCCTTTTTATGGGCAAGAACATAATTCATGACCGGATTCTCGAACGGCCTAATTTCGCTATACCCACTGTTTGGGCCTCCAAATTTTATGCTGGCCAGTTCTTGCACATTTAGGACACGGTAATCACTTTACACAAAACATGCGTGATGTACCCACTTTTCTCAAACCGCCTCAAATCATGCATGCCGCACCCACTATTGCAAAGAAATTCATGCTGCACCGGTTCCATACGAATTAGTTCAACGACTGTGGGTATCCGAAAAAATACATTTTGTGTTTTCAGTGAATTTAGTCACCATTTCTACAACTCGAGAATTGTCGTCCGACGCAAGTACCTTCCGAGTGTCTGCAACCGAAGCACAAGTTCTAACAGATCAAATATGTGTAAAAGTGAACTCTTGTTCCCGTCTTTCTTTCACGCTTTCAACAGGGGTATTAAACTTTTGAACAAACGTTGAAAGCATGACATCTTTCACATGTAGAAAAACAGACGTCACATTGTTTCCTTGGCGAACATGCAGCGGCGACGCTGAACGTGCCATGATGTTGTGTGTTGCTGCCGTTGCCATCAACCTCGACAACAAACGAACGGACTCTAAACGTAGCATATGTCGAGGACACAATATCTTGACTGGTGGATGTTACCTCTACTCGTCCACATGCCAACGGCGCCACCTGGCAGATATCTCGAGGACATACCACATGCTGTCACCGTCGTTCGCTCGAACCTGGCGTGCCACCCCTCCTTGGTGGTTTTGACCCAGGTGCATGATAGGATCAATAGTTTTTGTCACCACTCTGTACTTCTTCACACCGCATGCATGGTTTGCGACGGTTGTCATCATGGTAAGTCGACCAACCGCCATGTGATGTGGATGTTCTCTCTTGTCGTCTGCAGGGGTCATGACCGTCGAGCCTTTGTTGATGTGTACTGGACATGTACTTCCAATGTCGCCGCTGCATCGCAAGGAGCCTCTGTCTCCGGGATGGCCCTCCTCCTCGCCCTAACAACATGTGGGTTTTCCAAGTGCAGAAAGTGGGTAGGATGCATATTACGACGCATGACATACATTGTTATACCCACTTTTGGCCAACATGACCGCCATTTTTTACGCCACCGGAGGCGAGTGCCCAGACGACGAGGACAGCGATCCTCCCAAGACCCTCGTCTCCCGCTACCACCCTGAGTCCTCCTTCCTGTGGACTGAGTGGGAGGAACACAAGTGGAACTGTCACGTCAATGTCGTGGAGCGCATGACTCCGCACTCCCCAGACCATGTTGAAGATTACACGATGCGACTTGGAGGAAATCAATATGTCCGTCCGTTTTGTGGTTATCGTGAAGGTGGGTTGAACCCACTTTGTATGTAGACATGGCGTCGTCTCCGACGGGGTTGGACCTCCTGCTATGTCAAAGTACACTGTCCGCTTGCCAACCCACACCACTTTCTCTTATCCATGTTTTCCATGCATGTGACTGAAATGGTTCCGTCCATGTCCTCTGTGCAGGGTCGTCTGATGAGGAGACGCCGCCCCCCCGCCGGAGAAGAGTGGCAAAGATGTTGAAGCCGCTCCTGCTCGTGCACGCAAACGCAAAGGAAGATGCACGGATTTCCCATGTGGATGGGCCTTTTGCAACATGGATGCCTGTCGCGAAGCTGTCCAAGACTACACAGTCAACCGCTAAATTCCGATCTCCTGGATCCGCAGTGAGCCAAATCGCCTCGACGTCTGCTGTAGAATATGGAAGACTACAGGCTGCTCATGGCTCCTGAAGGCGCGCTTTCAGCACAATCACGGCATACATGACCAATTGCATCACCCGTTAAACTGTGTATCAATAAATGCATTGGAAAGTAAACAAACTTGTGAACATGGATGGTTCACAGAAACTACTAAATATCACATAAATCCTATTATAGTTTTCATTGTTTACAATGAATGTACATCTGTGTTTTGTAGACATGCATTAACATGGATGTTTTTTGAAAAATGTTTCCATGTAGGAATACACTTTTTGATACATTGATTGACAAATGCGTGATATTGAGGTGAATAACCATAACTCAAGCACGGCAACGTTGCCATGATCGAGTTTGTGGATGGCCACAAGTGCTCCCCCACCACCAAGAAGGGCGACCAGACGCGCTGGGCTACATGGTTGCTGGGGCACATCAAGGATGCCATGAAGAAAAAGCCGTCGACCGACACAAAGGCGCTGCACTAGATTGTTGAGGCTCGTACGGGGGAGAATGTGTACTACCCAGTGGTGTACCGTGCGAAAAAGGCAGCCCAGGAGAACTTATGGACGAGAAGACTATCGTGGTCCCTCTTCCCAGCCTACATCATGGAGGATAGTCCTTTTTCCCCTCGGATCTTGTTTTCCATCTGTGTATGTGTTCATTACAAATCCATGCGTTCAACGACCGTCCCCATGCGATGTATACCGTGCAGCTGAAGCGAGTGGACCCCGGACGTTCGCGTGCGCAGAGCAAGACAAGAAGAAGTTGTTTCACTGAGCCTTTGTGGTACCCGAGGCTTGTCGAGAAGGCTGGAACCATGTGCGTTGCATCATCACCGTGGACGCGACGTTACTGAAAAATGGGTTCAAGAAAATTCTTCTCATTGCACAGTACTAGGGTGCCAACAACCATTCGGTGCCCATGGTGTGGACGCTATGTGGAAAGGAGGACAAAGACAATTGGACTTGGTTCGTGCAGCAGCTGTCAGAAGCGTTTCCCACAGCCCACGACCGTGGAACAGCCGTCATCTCCGACCGTGACGGTGGGTTCCTTGCTACTATGGCTCGAGAAATGCCTAGTGCTACGCACACGTACTATACGCAGTACCTCCTCGAGAACGTAAATTCCAAAGCGCGTCGTGTGGCCGCGGACCTCTTTGGGACCCTTCATGCGCATTCCTTCACCAAAAGGGAGTTCAAGCGCACACAGGAGGACTTGGCGAAGGCCTCCGCGCAGGGTCTGGAGTACATCTTCAGCAGTGGTGTAGAACCCGGCATCCCGCTCAACACGTGGAGCCGTGTCTACATCCCCGTGGCACGTGGCGGTCACACAACAAGCAACGCGGCACGGTCTTTGAACACCCGTATCATGGACCTCCGCCATCTGTACCCCTTTCACTGCTTTGCCTAGCTGTAAATGTTGGTTCAAAAGTTGTTTATAGAATGGCATAAGCTGACGCATGACTGTGAAAGAACACTTGCCCCATTCGCGGATGCAAAAGTGAAGAACTATACGTAGAAGGCGAGGGAGAACGACATCATCCTAGGTGGTCCGCTCTCTGAGACGGTTTCGGGCCCCAAGAGTGTCTCCGGGTAAGAGTTGGACTGCAACGCCAAGAAGTGCACCTACGGCCAGTGGGCCGAGTACGGGTTCCGTGTCAGCACGCAATGAGCCTCCTGCTTGATGGTGGTGTCAACCTTGAGATGTACGGTGGCATCCACTTGACGAGAATCGCGTGGAAGGGGACCTATCGTCATCCCATGCCCGGGATCAATCTGCGCGAGGTGCAGTATGCAGACAACAGGTGGGGACAAGAAGCGTGGTGCCGGAAGGCCGAAGTCCAAGTGCAAGGGCAGGTACGAGCGTCAGAAGAGGGACCGCATTTGCAGCCATTGCGGGCTGGCTGGACATGGCCTGCGGAAATGCACCAACCCACCTGCTCTCTCGCAAGCTAACGTTGCAGCAGCTCGTGCCAAAGAGCTTGCCTTGGGACGCGGGGTGCGAGGTGATAGTGGACGACAACATAGAGGCGATGGAGTGGCTTTTGTAGCAGCATCAACAGCAGCAGCCACGACGGGTGCTGACGGGGGTGGTGGTGATGCAGTGGGTACCGTTGTTATGGCTGTAGCAGCAGTCACGGCAGGTGAAACTGGTGCTGCAGCGGGTGAGGCAGCATCAGCTACAACAACAGCCACGCCAGGTCAAACTGGTGAGGTAGTAGCAGTAGCAGCAGGCACATCACATGATTACTCAGGTGAAAGTGAAGGAGCGGGTGAAGCGGCAGACCCCGCATTCTCTTCCCAGGTTGACAACCCTGGGAGTCCAACGGGCGCAGCAAGCAAAGCAATAGACAACGATCCCTTCTCATCTGACTGGTCAGATAAGGAGAGTGCCTCAGACTAGGAGACAAGTGAGACGGAAGAGTGGGAGTCAAACGACGGCTCCTCCCACTCGGAACGAACGCAACGCAAACGGAAGTGCAAAGGGCGTTCTGTACGATCATAGGTAATGCTGTAATCCGTGATGTGCATTCATGGCCCATGGTGCATAACATTTGACTTCAACGCTCTCAACTATGTTTTCTTTTCATTCGGTAATTTGTGTAGGTCAGGCAGATCCAAGTCCTGCTAAAGACGGTGATCAAGCGGCAACCACGGCACAAACTACATAGGCACAGGGTCAGATCACATGTGCCCCATGACACGGGATGTGCGGTGAAGGATACATAAGTCATGTGTTCCAACATGGCCAGTCTCAACCTAGGGAAGAGAAAGGTGGAGGAGGCCAGATATCAAGTGGCCAACCCATGCAAGGGCATGTGTGCGTCCCCCTTTCGGGAAGACTTCCATGATGTATGCCTAGAGTTCAGTGAAGATGCAGAGTGCCCTGCTTGTGAAGTCATTTGTTTTGTGCACGGCTTACCCATGTACGTTCAGTTACGGATCAATACACGTGACTTAGCACCTCTGTTTTATTGTGCATGATGATTTCAAAGTTGCACACAATGTCATTTCACTTCTCCCCTCGCTCTTGTGTTTCATGCTCCTTGTCACAAATTACAGGCGATGAACCTTGGTCATTACTACTACATTGCTTTGTTTTGTTCTTCAGCCACTACCAAGTAGTACACTGCTCACCATAGTTTGAACTAGGTATTGTTGAAGATTTCATGCACTATACAGACCACACTAAAGAAACTAGCAATGGAGAGTATACATGCGACTATCTACCACACAAAGGGGCTTCCATGAGACATGCCAGAGGGCTCTAAGACACGTACACAGTAATTAAGTACTTCAGTAAACCACACTTTAATTTACCACATGTCCAGTATCCGAATGGTTACAGTTGGAAGGATAGAAAACTATTGGACACACAAACAATTTACTCGTGCATACATGTTACACAGGACCACTCCCTGCTATACTAAGGGCTCATGGCCGCTATCTGCCACATAGAGGGCTCCAAGGAGACATAATCAGTGGCCAAGTAGTTCAAGAAACTGTACAAAAATGTTCCACATGTCTACTATCTGGCACACTTTGAGGTTCAAAGGATAGAATTGTAGTGGACACAGCACGAATACGATTGAAAACACATATCACGCATGCCCACTCTATGCGTCACTAAGGGCTGGATGGCTCTGTGTATAGCCAGAGCTGCCACGAATAAGGAGTGTTAGGTGGACGGGGAGTGGACATACGCCTGTCCAGGATCCAAACTATGGTTTCTGGTTCAGGAGGTGTGGATGTCCATGATGGCATCCCGTTCCGTGTTACCCAATCGTCGAACTCAACCTTGATGGCGGCCCATGCAGCAGCGGCCTCCCGCGGACGCAACATGGCAGCTCCCTGCAATGCTGTCTCTCCACCCCACACATTGTGTTCATCCCATCGGCGCGGCCCATTCGGAACTCCACTAGTATCCTCGTCAGTAGCCATGGTTGTGCGATGGGTTAGATGTACCTATGGCGAGCTAGGTAGATGTCGCCGTCCACATCTTTTGTGGCGCACGGGCCCCGCATGCGGGAACCATGGCACTACGCACCAGTTTGTTGAGAAGATGCGTGGACGCTTCCTAGCGACACAGTCGCTGATTAGGCGTCAGTGGCTGATCAGACGATAACGACAGTCACAAGTCGTGCACACACCGGCAAGGGTTTGGCTAGGAGACACAAGGCAAAGTGTCAAAATGCTTCAATAGCATTTGTAGAGAGAAATGACAAATGACAGGTCCATGGCATAAGTACCTGCCGCGGTGCACGGCGGGTGTCGCACGCGGCAGTACAAGATCTGTCCGAAAACCGGCCCAAAACCACTGTTTTGGCCGTAACTCTGCGCAGACATATCAGATCACTATGCCGTCTGAAACTAGACGTGCAAAATCAAAATCTGGACGCTACGACTGGTCACATGCATGCATCCAACATCAAGCGGTGGACACACAATACCAAACATGCAAATTGAGCCCACGACCAGTCCGCCGATAAACTCCTGTGTGCTGCAGAAGAACTGCAAGAGATCTCGGGTAGCGTCAAGAGCTCTGGAACGGTCGCCAGTCAGCTCTAGGATGGTAGTCCGCCACCAGATGACGCACCGGTGCCTCCAGGGTCTGCATCAGGGATGTGACGAGTATGGACACGGCCGAGTAGTCACAGGTCGACAAGAACATCACAAATCACAACACTCCCCCATCACCTGATGGTACGCATCTCCATACACGTGCAGCACTGAGACAAGTACAAAAACAAGTGCAACGAAAAATGTGACACGGACATGGACACACCCCACACTCAACCACTATCAGGCAAGGGGCGAAGTCCAATAGAACGAATGGCCACCAGGAACTTTCCGCGTGCTAGCGCCTTCGTCAAGAAGTCAGCACGCTGCATGTCAGTGCCAACCAAAATGACGGAGATCACGTGTCGCTCCACCAGATCATGCACGAAGTGGTACTCAACCGCAATGTGCTTCGTGCGAGCATGAAAGACACCAGAGTTTTATGCAATGGCAAGAGCACTCTGGTTGTCACAGCGAAGCACAATGACAAGTACTGACTGACCAAGCTCATGGAACAGGCGCTGTAGCCATACCGCCTCAGCAGCCCCTACACCCAGAGCAACGTACTCTGGCTCGGATGAGCTACGTGCAATGCAACCCTACTTCTTGTTTTGCGAGGACACAACGGTCCCACCGAGCAGGAACACGTAACCGGTACGACTACGTCCATCTGGGCTCGAGGGCTGGTCGCTGTCAGTGTACCCATCAAGGACCACCGAACACTGGCGGCGAAAGCAGAGTCCGAGGTACGGTGTGGAGACCACGTACCGTACCACTCGCAGAGCTGTGTGAAGGGCTCTAGCATGTGGAACCTAAGAAAACTGGGCAAGGAGGTTGACCGAAAAAGCGATGTCCGGACGTGTGGTAGTGGCCAGGTACATCAGAGATCCGATGAGACGGAGGTACATGATCACATCCATTGTCTCCCCCAGCCATGTGGGATCATCAACCTTCAGGGCATCCTGCCTGTCAGGTGTAAGAGGTGTGCAAGTCGTGGGCACTGCGCCGAGAAAGTCGCTGAAGTGCTCCCCCACAACACGTGCGTATCGGGCCTGATGCAGTAGTAGAGTACGACGTCTGCGGTCTCGTACGATCTCCATGCCAAGAAACACCGCTGCAGGACCAAGGTCCTTCATCGTATAGGCAGTCTTGAGGACAACCTTGGCCTCCTTCACGGACTCCAATGAAGGAGACGCGATCAGAAGGTCGTCGACATAGACCAGGATGGCGGTGAATCACTCAGGCGTCTGTCCGAAGAAAAGAAAGGGATCTGCCTCGCTCTGTACATATCCCGCACGAGTCAGGGTGCCAGTGATCTCCTGGTTCCAACATCGAGGAGACTGCTTGAGGCCATACAAGGACTTGCCCAAGCGCCAGACCTTGTCACCGTCCACAAAGCCGGGTGGCTGAGCCACGTAAGTATCTTCATCCAGAGAGCCATGGAGGAACACATTTTTTACATCCATCTGGTGTAGTTCCCAGTCATGCTGAGCCACTACGCAAAACAGAGCTCGAGCTGAGGTCATGCGGCCGACAGGGAGAGAGGTGTCAGTATAATTGATGCCGTCAATCTGAGAGTACCCCTTGACGACCAAGCGTGCCTTGTGGCATTCCAGTGAGCCATCCGGCTTCACATTCTTACAAAAGACTGACTTGACCTGAATAGCCTTCTTCCTAGGTGGAAGGTCGACTAGCTCGTGAACTCCGTGCTCTCGGATGGCACGCAGCTCATCCTCGCAAGCAGCACGCCAAGCGTCAGCATCCTGTGACGAGAGAGCTTCTCTCAGTGTGCCCGGGTCAGGCGCCATAAAGGGAGAGCTCTGCGTGGCAAGAGCGCATGCCTCAGTGCTGGGTCTGACGACCACAAGATCGGGTGCTGTAGCACAAGCGATATGAAACTCGCGAGTGACGAGGTCATGCCCTACGGTTCACGCTGGATGTACCTCTACATGCTTAGTGCGGACACTCAAACCTAGAGCCTTTGTGCAGGGAACACCACTCATGATGTTGCGAGTAGAGCGCCTGGGTGCGGGACCGGACACTTGCTGAGCTCCGGAGTCCAATGGTCAAAGGCAACCGCCAGGCTCACGGGAGGAACCCGGGCTCAAGGGGCGCACCCCGGGCTTAGGAATGGACACAATTGCAACTGGGGAGGGCTGAGGCAAGGGATCTGGTGATGCCATGCGAGGAGATATGGGTGTGGGAGACACAAAGTTCGGTGTGACAGTAGGAGCAGGTGAGGCAGGTCCACGCACAGAGGCAGGGGTGCCTGCACAAACAAGTACGATCTCAGGAGTACGCACAGGTATAGGATCATGGGTACCTGTGGGACGTGAAGGGGAAGGGGTAGAAGCCGCCGGTGCTGGAGAGATCTCTGGACCGACAACGATTATCACTGGGTCATCAAGCGCCGGAGAAGTGGAGGGAGCTCGAACGGACACATCAGCCTGGCGATCGGTGCTCGCAGGCGCAGACTCCCCCATCCGTCGAGAAACCTCACACGTGGGAACATGTGTGACGGACAACAACGTGATCAAAGTCAGATCACGGTAGGTGAGGGACTCAAAGAAGAGCACCTCGCGGGACTCAACAATGCGACGACGTGTGGGGTCCCAAAAACGCCATGCCTTCGACCGTGGGGAAATACCAATGAAGGTGCACAAGCGACCCCGTGGTGAGACATTGGGCCCCTGCTAGTCCTCAGTATACCACACAGAAGCCAAGGATCCCCAGACGCGAGCAAGGTACAAGTCGGCACTGTGGCCGAACCAGAGCTCATACGGCGTGACGTGGTCCAGAGGAGGACCGTGCGGGAGGCGGTTCCAGACCCAAGTCATGTAGGCGAAGCCTTCGAAAGTGAAGGACTCTAGAAGACCGCACTCATACCGCATAGCGCAAACTGCATCCTCCATGGTGTGGTTCCAGCACTCAAAAACACCGTTCAGATAAGGAGTAGCAGGAGCGGAGACCTAGTGAAAAATCCTGTGTTCGGCGAAGAAGCTATCGATCTCTCCAAGGAACTCGCCGCAACGATCCGAGCGGAAGGTGTGCAGCGTGTGACGACACTGACGCTCAGCCATCACTAGCCAAAGACGAACGGCGAGAGCGGCGAAACTCTTCCGCCGCAGGCTGTAGACCCACCGCATCCGGGTAAAGTCATCAATCAGGGTCAGGACGTATCGACCCGAATCGGACAGAGACTCGACAGGTAGGGGACCAAGAAGGTCTGAATGAATTAACTCGAGAGGGCAAAGTGCGCGGCAACGGGAGTCAGGGTAGGTGCAACGATGCATCTTACCCTGAGCGCAAAAGAGGCAGTTGGTCTTGGGCAGCTTCTCGAAAGAAGCCGCGTCAAGACCGAGGGTGGGCTGTGTTTGAATGAGCTTCGACACAGTGTCGGAGCCTATATGATACAGGCGGCGGTGAAGTAATCGCTGGTGCTCAGGAGACAGAAGATCAGTGACAAAAACATGAGCAGAAGGGGAGGGGAAGCAAGGAGCACAAGTCCGAGAAACACGATACAGGTCATCCACAACAGAGACACGAAGGACAACGCTAAGAGTGTCAAGAGCAGTCATAGTCGCGGACTCGACAGTGTGCTCCATACAGAGTCCCATCTGTGTGCAAGCAAAAACAGAAAGCAAGCTGAGCTCAAGGTCAGGCACAAATAGCACCTCGAAAAGATACAGGGGGCCAGACGGACCATCAAAACGGATGACCCCAACACCCTGGACTGGCGAGGACTGACCAGAGCCTGTGCAGACAGATTGAATAGATGCAACAGGTCCAAGAATAACGAAATCACTATGATGACAGGTAATGTGATGAGTGGCACCGGAGTCGATGATCCAAGTGCCACCGGGATCACGACTAGAGGACGTCACTGTACAACGGGCAACGGAACACTCGGCCTCGAAAGGACGCTAGGCAGCAGGTGGGGAGGAACGACGAAGGGCACAAAGGTGAGACTCATGAATGCAGTCCGTACAGTCAGGCTCATCGTCATCACATGCCGACTGTGCCCCCCCACACGAGTCATCGCGAGCCACAAAAACAGACGAACAGACAGTCTGTGGACCACCCGGCTGTGACATCACACTCGCACCTCCCTGAGAGCGAGGCAATATCGGAGCTCGGCGACGGTGCGGTCACGTGGGTGTGGGTTGCCTCTGGTCGCCGGTGGTGAAGTGGGAACTGCTACGGTCGTGGTCACTGCGCACCCTCAGGATGTTCTGCTTGACGTACAACGTAATGCGTACGCAGCCTGAAGCCCACGAGTAATCTGCGCCCAGTCAAGCGGCTGTTGGCACTCGGTGCAGCGATGGGCGCCTCCACAGTTGTAGCAGTGAACAGAGCGTCCACTGCTACTGCCCGATGACGGCAGCTGCTACGACTGCTGCTGGCTTGAGCCACACCTCCGTCGCCCCTTCTTCCCCTGTGCCGCTGCCGCGACATCCTGTGTCTGAGTCGGTGTAATCGGGGTAGAAGTGGAGGAGGAGGACGAGACCGAGGATGGATAAGGAGTCTACAGGAGGGACGTCGGTGGTGATGCAACGAATGCTGCAGCAATGGAAGTCTCTTGACGAGCCACGACTACCTCACGGGCGGAAGTCACCTGGAGGAAGAGCTGGTGTGCCCAGGGAAGAAGCTACGATGAGGCCCAAAAAGGCTCGAGCACGGCATTGCTGTACCGCGTGAAGATATCTATGTGCTCAAGGCAAGCCCCGAGCATGATCGTGCGAAGCGCCCACAGGTGTGTGCCTCCTGAGTCCCCAAGGCGCGTGTAAATGCGCATCGCACATCACCAGTAGTCGGCTGCAGGCTCGGCAGGCCCCTAGCGAAGGGAGTGAAAGGCACGGATGTGCGCGACGCGGGTGGCGTGTGTCTCTACAGCAAGTAGGGACAATGCTAGGTCCCAGCGCCCGTGTGGATCTACGCCGGTGCCTGTGCCCGCCTCGCCAAGGAAAGGGCGGAAGTCGACAACGGTCTCGCGCGACATGGCGTAGAGAATTTTGTGCATTCCCCTAGCCGCTATCACCACCTGAGCTCGGCCCGTAGTCTGATACGGACTGTGGTCGTAGGGCCACACGCCCTCTGAAATGGCCCAGACCTGAAAGAGGATCTCCCAGCAGTCGAAGCCGTCCTCGCTGAGATACTGTGGGGGCGGCGTCTCGAAGTCCTTGGGTTGCCGCTCCATATGGAGAGCAACCACAGGCTGAGGAGGACGAGGGATGGGAAAGACGCCGGGAAGAGGGAAGTCGCTAGGGTGGAGATCAGGCGACGATCGAGACTACGGAAAGCAAGATGTGTGTGGGGTCCGAGAGCTCATCTGAAGCTAGTGGATACACTCCTGAAGCACACGAATCTCATGCTCGGGGGAGTCGCCCTCCATGCCTGGCATCTCCGGATCCTCGTCCCAAGGACCACCATCAAGAGGTGGTGGGTCGGCTCCAGCTCCTGTCTCCGGTACTAGAGCTGACTGCCATGTAGAGGGTGCGACCCCGGCCGCTCTCTCAGAAGTCTGTCGTGGAGTCGTGGAATGTCCTCGAAGGAGCTTAGTGAGTGTGCGGATGGCATCATTCTGCTCACGCTGCAGTCGACGCATCTCATCCTGCTGGCTTCGGAGGTCCTCAATAGCCTGCGAACGTGGGCTCATGGCCCTTGAGGAGTAAGAAGAGGGATCTAGTAACCTCTTTCCCTTCTCGTCGGACGGGGCCATGGTGCCGCTCATTATGGGTTGAGACGTCAACGTGGTCAAATTGCAGAAACGTGTGCGTTTCTTGAAGAGTTGAAATGCTGGCAACGTTTGACCCTCCGACCAAAAATTTCAAGGCAAGTGTTGACGTCAGTAGGAATTTACTGACGTCAACAAGACTTGATGACATCAGCAAGTAAAAATGCTGATATCAGCTTGCCTTCCTTTTTTTTGGTGTCAACCCTCGCGATTGCTGCGCAAGCTGGCAGCCGATCCGCAGCAGTGGCGCGGAAGCTACGCGGAGGCTGCGCACTCGCTTCCATTCGGCTGCTACTACGGCTGCGTCGTCAGCTGTAGTAGCAGCTGCGCGGCTGCGTGCGGAGCGGCCGCCTCACCGCTGCGCACGCGGTTATGGCAGCAGCCACGTGCTGTTGCTACTGTTGTGCACTACGGCTGCTGCACGCTACCACAGCCACTGTGCGCTGCTGCCGCTGCTGCTGCTGCGCCGCTGCTGCTGCTACGCCACTGCTGCTGTCAGTACCATTGTTGCACTGCTGCTATTGCCGTTGCTCCTGCGCTGCTATTGTGCTGCTACCGCCGCAAGCAACTGATGTGGTTTTGCCGCCGTGCACTGCTGCCGCCGCTGCTGCAGCCGCTGCTGCTCTGCTGCTACTCTGTTGCACTGCTGCTGCTGCTGCCGAATGCCACTGGCGGCTGCAGTCTCACGTGTTGATGGTGAGCGATGTCTACTGCGGTTTGCTGTCATCGACGGTTCCCCGTGGATCTCCTACAACTGTGGCTCTCACTGCTGCTGCTGCTTTGCTGCGTCTCTGCTGCGCAGCTCGGTGAGAACTGTCTCACCGCTCTGATACCATGAGAAGATGTGTGGAAGCTGCTTAGCGACACAGCCGTTGACTAGGCGTTAGTGCCTGGTCAGATGGTGACGACAGTCACAAGTCGTGCACACACCGGGAAGGGTCTGGCTAGGAGACACGAGGCAAAGTGTCAGAATGCTTCAATAGCATTTGCAGAGAGAAATGACAAATGAAAAGTCCATGGCATAAACACCTGCCGCGGCGCACGGCGGGTGTCGCACGCGGCAGTGCAAGATCTGTCCTAAAACCGGCCCAAATCCACTATTTTGGCCGTAACTATGCGTAGACATATAAGATCGCTACGTCGTCTGATCCTAGATTTGCAGAATCAAAAGCCGGACGCTACGACTGGTCACATGCATGCATCCGAATTCAAGCGGTGGACACACAATACAAAACATGTAAATCAGGCCCACGGCCAGTCCGTCGATAAACTCCTGTGTGCTCCAGAAAACTGCAGGAGGTCCCGGGTTACGTCAAGAGCTCTGGAACGGTCGTCAGTCAGCTCTAGGATGGTTGTCCGCCACCAGATGACGCACCGGTGCCTCTTGGCTTCGCATCAGGGATCTGCACGAGTATGGATACGGCTGAGTGGTCACAGTAAGCTCTACAGGTCGACAGAAACGTCCCAAATCACAGCATGTGTGTGATAGGTGGATTGAAACAAACCGAACGGTTTGCGATGGTTTACCTTAGAATGTAGGTCGCAATAAGTGCGAGGCACATGACACACGACGTTGAGGACCAGACCTGCGGACGTGGCCCGTCGTCGCACTTGTTCATGATGGGTTGAGCGCAAACGTGCTTGGACTGTAGGTTTGAGCTGTGTCCCTTGTTTGACGATTTAATTTTCGGTTCAACGATGTTTTCCACGGTTTACATAGTGAACTTTGCTGGGGATGGATGGTGCTCGCAAGAGGCAGGTGAGCGGCGCTCCATCATTGGACACTTAGGAGAGACGCGTATGCACTGTACCAATGCTAGCCCAGAATGACAATAGCGCCAAGCCAGGGTGGAATCTCGGAGCTGTGTGGTCTACTGGCATTGTTGACTGCCACGTTGTCCTTGCTGCGCTAGGCTGCCGTGGGGTCCTGTTGCAATGCTATCGTTTTACGGTGGCCGGTGTGGAAAGTGGGTATGCGGAGAATTACATCGTCCCCATACGATGTTTGGCACGGTGGAAATCTGAATTATTTGTGTTAAACAGTGGCCCTTAGAAGTATTATCTGCATTTTCTGGACGTTATAGTTGTTTTTCTGCCACAGTGGACCTGCTATTCTTTTTGTACGAAAACTGGTACGACATCCATTAGTTGCGTGGAAAGTGGGTATTCGGCAAGTGTACCCATTAGTGAAACCATATGAATGTGATAAATTGATTTTTTGGGCTGCTAAGCTTTTCATGTGTTGTAGTTCTTGGCTTTGTAGAGCACACGACGATTTTTTTCGCCCGATAAGTGATGATGTTTTCTTTATTCAGCGGAATTTGCTGGTTTTTTCTGGTAGGGGTGGATGTATAAGTAGAATTCAATGCCAATGCAAGCGCAAAACTTTGCATTGTTTTACAAAGTTTCATCCATTTAAGATGGATGAAATTATGATTTTTTAATGTAGGAAGATTATTTAATGGTCAAGTGAAGTTTCAGCTGAGCCTGAGCCAATACCAAAACTCTCTTCAAAAGCACTCTTTTGAATGTTTCAAGATCCTCGGTTCAGTACAGGACTTGTGTGTTGTATGTTTCATCTTGATTTTATATGGTGCGAAAAGACCGAGGCCAGTTAGGATCAGGACGTATTGTTATGTGGTCTTGCTTTCTTCCCGGCGTTCATAACCGAGAACCGAGAATCCAGAACTCAATTTGGGTTACCGGTTTATTGTAGGAATAGAAACCGCTTTGAACTTAATGCAAAACCTGTCATCGGACTTCTGAAGGTTTGGGGAAGATAATTGAAGGGCGCCAACGGCGCAGTCTTGTCAGAAGGGAATGCTTCGTGTCAGTCGCGGCTCGAGGAACGGGAGCACCCCGTGTTGTCGGCTGCCAGTCACGTCCTGCTGGCCCGGTAGACACTCGGTCAGTGAGATCCAATGGAATCATTGGAAGCTGACCGAGTTTACGGGCAACGCATCTGCGTCAACTCGACGGCTTTACGACCACCTTCGGGGCAAATCGGGGGTGCGATCGGACACTCCCGACGAGATCACGGGCAGTCCCGGTCTTCGGGCAGGTGTGACCAAATAAACCACTACACTCAAGCCAGTCGCAGCTCGTGGGGCAGCAGCTTGCGGTAAGAGCTCTGCTTCAAACGGTCAAGAAGTGTCATGCCCAATGTAGTTTGTCAGAGATTGCAGGTTTGACTCCCCTCAGTGATTAATGCAACTTGCATACGACGCCGCATGTGGTGCTCCTGATGTTACTTCACAGATGATGCATGGTTTTCAACCCCTTGAGTCATGACGCATGAGCCATGACGCATGACCTATTTTTGGAGGTTCAAGAAAAGTAGAAATCATTGTCATGACGCACTTCTGCAGGACCCACACCAGGATAGTCTCCATTTCGCAGTTCTGAGTTGAGCACATAGAGGCGATAACCGAGCTCTGCGTCCATGGCCGCGCATGTCGTCAACGAACCATGTCATGGCTACTCGAGTGTCGGGGGCCTCTGGCGAACTAACTGGTCCCAGCCGGCGTTTGGAGTGGCTCCTAGGAGGCAGAAGCCCAACGACTCTAGGGTGCTCCGACGGATACTTGCAGGAGGTCAGCCCCGTCATCCCTGTCCCCCTCCAAGCTCAAGTGGCTTCGCGTACGTCCATGACCGAGGGAGCACCAAGGTAGTGACGACAGGCGACAAAGGCGACAGGTGGAGCATTTACCTTGCCCGTTCAGAGAAGGAAAAACAAGGTCGGAGTGTAGTGGCTTCCGCAGTAACGGCCAAGGACGCTCGGGAGAACAGGTGATCTTGATTGGAAAACAACTGGAGCCTTGCTGCGCCGAGAAAAGCTTGGCCTTGACCATGCGAATCACAGCGGCCTTGACAGCAAGAATGACGCCGTTGAATTGTACGAGGCGAGCAAAGATAGAGCACGCGATGCCGCACGTGTCACAGCAGCAGACGCTGCAGCAACATCGACACCGATGAAGCACCTTGCAGGCTGAAGCAGTTCCGCCTCTTGACAGTGGGCCGCGGCCGAAAAGGCTGGAGTGACTTTGCCACAATGCCACGGGTCTGTGATGGGCCAAGAACTCGAACTGCTCTTCA
>SZWC01006468.1:72506-98545 GCA_023375785.1 Penium margaritaceum
CAGACACTGCAGGAGAAGGCTCTGCTGCTGCAGGCTGCTGCTGCTGCTGCCGCCGCTGCTGCTGCTCCTGCTGCTGCCATGGACCTGTGGGATTTGAGCTGGTGCTGGCATTGGCACTGCCGTTCGGTTGCCATCCATTGCCATTGCCATTCCTATCCCCAATCTGCTCGGATTCCGTGCCACCGTTTCTGCTGCTGCTACTGCTTCTGCTGTTCATGCTGCCACCACCAGACCTGCCACTTGCACTCCACTCAGCCCTTCCTCCCCCACCATTTAAACCTGACTCCACCTCCCTCCAAGTTTCGCCCGTGGTGCTGCCCTCCTGCCAGGAATCATCACTGCTGCCCCTGCCCCTGCCCCTGCCCTGCGCTGCTGTCCACACTGGCACGCTCTGTGCCGTGATGCTGCCCTCCACTCCCCTCCTCGAGGGAGGCGGTCGGTCGGCGCTGCGCGTGCTTCTGGGCTCTTGAGGCCATGGGCTGGCTGGCGGTGCCGAGTCTTGAGCATAGGCTGATGAGAGCCTGCCATCATATGCTCCATTCTGCACGTTCGGTGCCCAGGAAGACGTTTGCGGTGGCGATGCCGAGGCATTCGACGCTGAAAAGTTCGATGCTGAAAAGTTTGACGCCAAAGGCATTCCCGAGAGATTACCCGACCAAGCGCCGCCGTTATTCTGGGCTCCACCCACGCTGGCGCCCGCGCCTCCATCCACGCTGCTGTCCACATCCCTGCCCAAACTGCCGTCGTTCCTCAGGCCATCACGAGGGAATGCCGACGATGCTCCCTCGCCGCCGCCACGCACTGCGCTTCTCTCTGCAGCATCTCCCCTCCCCCACTGCTCGTCCCACGCCTCCTCCTCCATCTTCCCTTGCAGGAACCCGTCGTTCTGGAAATCGTCATCCCTCTCTCCGCTGGTGAAGGGCGGAACTGTACCCCAGCCTGGGGCACCGTTCTTCCCTTGAGCCCAGGATCTCACGCCCCTCGCGTCCCTTCCCCTTCCTCTTCCCCTTCCCCGCCCGCGCGCACACTCACCTCCAAGCCAGTTTCCAGAAGCACGTTGGCCAAGTACGAAGTCGAACACTGGACCTGAAGANTCTCCCCTCCCCCACTGCTCGTCCCACGCCTCCTCCTCCATCTTCCCTTGCAGGAACCCGTCGTTCTGGAAATCGTCATCCCTCTCTCCGCTGGTGAAGGGCGGAACTGTACCCCAGCCTGGGGCACCGTTCTTCCCTTGAGCCCAGGATGTCACGCCCCTCGCGTCCTTTCCCCTTCCTCTTCCCCTTCCCCGCCCACGCGCACACTCACCTCCAAGCCAGTTTCCAGAAGCACGTTGGCCAAGTACGAAGTCGAACACTGGACCTGAAGACGGGGCAAGGCCCCCGTTGAGCTGCACGCACCTTCTTCGCTGAGGCGGCCTTCCACTCCCACCTACCGCTGCTGCTGCGCTCAAGGTGCGCGTTCGTGCAGCCGTCGTGGAGACAGGCCCTACTGCCGTGGCAGCAGGGATTGCTGCAGTGCGACAGCCAGGGGGTAGCAGAGATGAGGACGTCATCTCACCGCCCAACTGCCGCAAACACACTTCGCCCTCAGCTCGACCCTCGCTGCGGTGTCTCCTTTTTCCTCTGAATTTTCTCCTATTGACGCCAATTAGCAACCTCCGCCTTTATTCCGTCTCCTCTTTTCGGCTACTGATGCCTGTGAATGTGGGAGGTTAATGTGCATGTGAGCGACAGGACAGCGGCCGGAGAAGCCCGGTCAGCGGCTTCAGTAGCTGTGGCCAACATTTCAGCATTCAGCGGGAACTTTCCCACTCCAAAAACAGTAAAACGTTAGCGAGACACTGCGTGGTCCCTTACTAGTGTCGCCCATCCCAGCTGCAAGTTTTCGGTATGTGAAGCAGATGCAAGTTCGAACACCCACACGTGACGACGTGTGGTGGAGATGACGGACCCCAGCGCATTCGCACTAGGCACCAGGTGCGGACAGAAACGCATGAATACAGGATTCGAGAACGCGTCTCAATTGTAAATGTTTAGACAAGTGGTCGTAACCGGCTGGGGCGGGGGGGCTACGTCAGCACCGAGACAAGCCCAGTAATGGAGCCCGCCCCACCAGGGACAGTATTATTCAGGGAATTAGAGGAGAAAGGGGTTTCCACCACATGGTGAAGAATGGTAAAATAAAATAATAATAATGTTTTTTATGAATAATTTGCATAGAATCACTAGTGTGAAGAAATTGGATTACAAGGACTTGAGGAAAACATGTGTTATCATACCATTATTTGTAAAGTAACGTGAGGAAACAATTTAAAAATAATCTTGGAGGATCTGGGGGGAAGTCAATGAGAAGCATTGGTGTCGTGGACGAGGATGGTTAAGCCCAACTCTATTCCCTCATGAGTAGAAATGTAGTGGAATGGATGTCGGACTAGACATGACAAGGGATGGGCCTAAGAAGACCAAGGGTCCGAGGGAAGTTCACGGAAGAGATTATAGTAATTTTTTTTTTGGTGATCTGTAAGGCCTTGCACCCTCGGGCAGAGTGGGAAGCAATATATAGTGGCTCAAGCGAAGAGGCGCAGGAGCAAAATCGCAAGCGCGGAGGCGTAGGAGCAGTGGCGCAAGCGCATGTGCAGAGGTGAAAGCGCAGAGGCACAGGCGTAGAGGCGCATGCGCAGGGGCGTAGGTGAAGAAGCGCAAGCACAAAGGCGCAGGCGCAGAGGTACACATGAAGAGGCCGAGGCGCAAACGCATAAAGGCAAAGGCTAAGGGGTAGACACGCAAGTGAAAAAGCGTAGGCGCAGACATGCATGTGTAAACACACAGTCACAAGTGTGCACAGACGCGCAGGCGCCGACGTACAGGTATGCACGGCGCCACATGCGTAGAGGCATATATGTGGAAGCACATGCGTAAAGGTACATGCAAAGAGGCACATGTGGAAAGGTGCATGGACAAAGGCACAAGTGCAGAGGTGCAGGCACTCAGGCATAGACGTTGTGGCGGAAGCACATGTGCAAGGGCGCAGGTGCATTTGCAAAGGCGCATGTGTAGAGGAGAAGCTCAAGAGGCGCAGGCGTAGGCACGGAGGCGCATGCGCAAGGGGGTAGGCACACGGGGGCATGCAAAGAGGAGCATGCTCAAAGGCGCAGGTCCACATGCGCTGGTGCAGAGGTAAGCTCAGAGGCACCGTAGCAGAGGCGACCATGCATAGGCGCTAGTGAGAAGGCGTAGCCACATAGGCAAAAGTGTAGGTGCGGAGGTGTGGGCTGGGAGGAAGAGGCGCGGAGGAGCAAGCGCGCAGGCACAGGCATGGATGCACCGTCATACATGATTAAACGTGGACGCACAGGCGTAGAGGAGCAGGCGCATGTGCTGAGGAGCAGGCACATGCGTAAAGGCGGAGGCGCATGTGCAAAGGCATAGGCACATGTGCTGAGGCGTAGGTGCGGAGGTGAAGGTGCAGAGGTGCAGGGGCGAATTGCAGGCGTAGAGGCATAGTAGCGGATGCATAGACATGGTGGCAAAGGCGCGGAGGCGGAGGTGCCGAGGCACAGACGCAAAGGCGCAATTGTGGAGGCATAGGCACGGAGGCATAGTTGCGGAGGGGCAGGCGCAGAGGCACATGCGCAGTGGCAGAGGCACGGAGGCCTAGGCCAGGAGGCGTAGGCGTGAAATTGCAGGCGAGGAGGTGCAAATGTGTAGGGGTAGGCGTGGAGGCCTAGGTGTGGAGGCACACGCACGGAGGGATAGGCGCGTAGGCGTAGATAAGGGTGCACACTGGTTCCGAATCACGATTCTCAGGGAAAAACGGAACCTCAATTCAGATTACAGCTCAGAATCGGAACCGCAATTCCGCTTCAAGAATCGTGATTCTTGAAGGAATCGCAATTCTTCACGGTTCTCATGAACATGTTAGTGTTTACCACCAAAATCAATGATAGCATGTAAGTATCACACATGAGCTTAACCACCATACATTTTTGCCTCATGCCATTTTCATGTAGACCACATCTTAGAGTACGTCCACTTACAGTTACACAAATATCACAGATCATGTCAAGTCTGACATTAGACATTTGTCTTACTGGATGTCGAAGGCATGCAATTGATCCGTCATTGACTGTTAGCAAAACCATGTAGTGTGGTCAACTTCATTCTCAACCATTACATTCTCTCAAACATGATAACCATAACATTGCGCAGCAAGTCTGAATCAGATAAGTACAATGTACATGTCATACTTGAAATTGACACACAAATCTTGAACATGAGAAATCCATGACATTGAAGCCAAGTCTGAAACATAACGTTTGAAAGAAATGCAACTGAGTTTGAAGCATGACATGTAAAGTATAACAACCATGGCGGTGCTATGCTAATCTATGAGTCGTCACCATCATCCTCATCATTGTGGTCGTAACCATGCCCCTTGTATCCATCCCCTCATCCTCCTCCCCCGTTTTGAACAGCCGCAACCCCTTCAACTCCTCGGCAGCCTCTCCCACCAATCTGGCAATCTCCTTCTGTCGCAGCTCGTTGACTCGTTCCTCCTCCTCTCTCAGTTCGGGGGCGACGTTGCCGTGGAGGTCCAAAAACTTGTATGAATCAGCGGGTGGAGGTGGAGGCTGTGTCTCGTCCTCGTCAGCCATGGCGGTTGTTGGACAGGTTCGGTGTCCAACACCATAGGAGGCGGCTGGTGGCCGTAGGGACTTGGCGTGGAAAAATCTCGCCGTGCAAGTGTGCTCGTTGCTGATCGACGATGCTCAGTTCGGAGGTGTGTGACTGCGCAACCGGGAGCTTAGCGACGGACAAGCGTTCGATAGCTCGTCCGTCAAGTCATGTCCTACATGAGTGAAAAACATAATACGTCCATGTCCGAGGTGTATGGTCAGCACAAACAAAACTCATATGGACAACATTTGCCACGCTTAGGCATGTATGTACAATTGCCTCACCCGTGAAACTGCGTATCAACAAGTGTATTGGGAAGTAAACAAACTAGTGAACATGGACCGTTCGCAGAAACTACAAAAAATCACAAAGAGCCCATTCTAACTTTTATCATATGCAACGAATGTACATCTGGGCCTTGCTAGCATGCATTCATGTGGATGTTCAGTGAAAAAAATTTGCATGCAGAAATACACTTTTTAGTACATTGATCATCAAGTGTGTGAGTTTTGGGTGATTAATACAACTCCGCTTAGGTCAACAAACACATCATCATAGAAAGGTAAACAACTGAACAAGCGAAGCATCCTCAACGCCGATGCTTCATGAAGACTTAAGCGCAGCTTTTTCCACGTGGAAGCTGCGCTCCCACTTGTAGGAAACTGCGCTTATGCGTCTTGCAACATGTGATGACCTGGCAGTCATATGTAAACTTAGAAAAAGGTTCAACGTAAAAAACTGGATGCAAACCTGTCGTACCTTTTGTGGCATATGTTCTATACATGTATGTACCTCATAGAACACGCACGAGGCATGTGCCTCATGGAGCACAAGCATGAGCTGAGCTGTCCATACAATTGTGCTTTCAATAGTTCAATAATGAAAGCAGAGGGCAGACCCAATCCGGCGCTTGTAGCATTAATTCCCCCCCCCCCCCCCCCCCCCCCCCCCCCCCGGGGACGAGGCCTGGGAACCACGATTCCAACACGGTTATGAAGTCAGAAAATCTGAATCACGACTCCACCTTGAGAACCGGAATCGCGGTTCCGGAACTTCGATCCCTAGAACCTGTGTGCACCCTTAGGCGTACTCATGGAGGCGCATGTACGGAGGCGCAGGCGCAGATGCATAGGCCTGGAGGTGCAGGAATGGAAGTGCAAGCGTGGAGGGATAGGCGCGGAGGGACAGGCACAAAGGCACAGGCACGGAAGTACAGACGCGGAGGCGTAGGTGTTGAGGCGCAAGTGCGGAGGTGCACGTGTGGAGGCGTACATGTGGAGGCGCAAGCGTGCAGGTGAAGGTGTGAAGGCACAGGAAAGAAGGCGTAGGCACGGAGGTGCAAGCACGGGGATGCAGGCACAAAGGCGCAGGCACGCAGGTGCAATCAGAGATGCAGAGGCACAAATGCGCAGGCACGGAGGCGCAGGCACGGAGGGGCACGCGCGGAGCCGCAGGTGTGGAGGCGCACGGAGGCGCAATTACGGTGGCGCAGGTGTGGCGGCCCAGGCGTGGAGGCCCAAACGCTGAGGTGCAAGCACGGAGGCGTAGTAGCAAAGGCTCACTCGTGGTGGTACAGGCGCGGAGGCGGAGTTGCAGAGGTGTAGGCTAAGAAGCGCAATTGTGGAGGTATAGGTGTGGAGACACAAGCACGGGCACGGAGGGGCAGGCGTGGAGGCGCAGGTGCGAAGGCACATGCACGGAGGCAAACATGCATAGGTGTAGGCATAGAGGCGCATGCATGTATGTATGGAGGCGCATGTATGAAAGCGCAAGCGCGGAGGCATAGGCCCGGAGGTGCAAGCATGGACGTGCAAGCGCGGAGGGACAAGGACGGAGGGACAGGCACGAAGGCACAGGCACGGAGGTACAGGCGCGGAGGCACATGTGTGGAGGTGCACGTGCGGAGGCACACTTGCGAAGGCGCACGTGCGGAGGCAGAGGAGTGCAGTCGCAGGTGCGGAGGCATAAGAAAAAGGCATAGGCACAGAGGCGCAATCATAAAGACACAGGCACAAAGGCACAGGCACGGAGGCGCAAACGTAGAGGCATAGGCACAGGTGCTTAGGCGTGAAGGCACAGGCGCGGAGGGGCACTTGCAGAGCCGCAGGTTCGGAGGCGCAGGGATGGAGGTGCAATTACAGAGGCGTAGGCGTGGCGGCCCAGGCGTGGAGGCCCAAACGCGGAAGCGCAGGCGCAAAGGTGCAAGCGTGGTGGCGTAGGCACGGAGGCGCAAGCACGGAGGGACAAGTGCGCAGGTGAAGGAACCGAGGTGCAGGTGCGGAGGTTGAGGTGCTGAGGCGTAGGCACGGTGGCGCACGCACAGAGGCCCAGGCACGGAGCCACATGCACAGAGGCACAGGTGCGGAGGTTTAAGTACAGAGAAGAAGGTGCAGAGTTGAAGACGTGGAGGCGCAGGCGCGTAGGCGCAAGCAAGAAGGCGCAAAGACGCAGGCGTAGAGGCACACGTACGAAGGGATAGGCATGGAGGCACAGGCGTGGAGGTGCTGGCGTGGAGGCGCACATGCAGAGGTGCAGGTGCAAAAGGACAAGAATGGACGCACAGGCCCAAATGGCCAGGCACTGACGAGCACACACAAAGGCGTATGCGCATGTGCAGAAGCACATGCTCATGTGCAGAGGCGCAAGAGCATGTGTAGATGCGTAGGCGCATGTGCTAAGGTGCATGCACAGAGGCATACACACGGAGCCGAAGGTACAGAGGCACAATCCCATAGGCGGAGGCATGGAGGCGGAGATGCGGAGGCGCTGGTGCCGAGGCCTAGATGTAGAGGTGCAGGTACGGAGGCACGGGCGCGGAGGAGAAGGCGCGGAGGTGCAAGTGTGGAGGCATAGGCGTGGAGGTACAGTCACGGATACAAAGGTATTAAGGCGTAGGTGTGGAAGCACATGCGGGGAGGCATAGGTTCGGAAGAGCAGGCGCTCAGGCGCCAGCATAGACACACATGCATAAATGGTTAAATGTGGATGCGAAGGCGTAGAGGAGCAGGCACAGGTGCAGAGGAATTAGAACATGTGCACAGGAAAAGGCGCACACGCAAAGACATTGGCGCATCTACTGAGGTACATGTGCAAAGGTGAAGGTGTGGAGGCACATGCGCAAATTGTAGGCATGAAGGCATAGGCATGGAGGCTCATGCACACAGGCGCAAGCGAGGAAACGGAGCTGCGGAGGTGCATGTGAAGAGTCGTAGGCGCGGGGGCGCAGGCGTGGGGTCGCAGGTGTGGGGACGCAGGTGTGGGGACGCAGGTGCGGCGGTGCAAGCATGGGAACGCAGGCGCGGGGGCGCAGGCGCGAGGAAGCAGGCACGGGGGTGCAGGCGCGAGGGCATAGGCATGGGGGCGCAGGCGTGGGAGCACAGGCGTGGGGGCACAGGCACAGGAGCATAGTTGCGTGGACGCATGTGCGGGGGACGTAGGTGTGGGTGTGTAGAAGTGGGGGCACAGGTGCAGGGACGCACATGGAGAGGTGCACGCGTGGAGGCGTAGACGTAGAGGTAAGGTGCAGAGGCGAAGGTGCAGAGGAGCAGGCGCGGAGGTACAGGCATGGATGCACAATCACACGTGGTCAAACACAGACGCCCTGGCTCAGGTAAGAAAGTGTGTATGCAGAGGCGCTTGTGCATGTCTAGAGGCGCAGTTGCATGTGCATAGGCGCAGGCACATGTGCTGAGGTATTGGTGGAGGCGCGGGCATGGAGGCGTGGGAGCGGAGGCGTTTGTAGAGGTGCGGGCACGGAGGCACTAGTGCGGAGGTGCGGGTGCGGAGGCGCAAGCGCGGAGGCGCGAGCGTGGAGGCGCAGATGCGGAGGCGCGGGCGTGGAGGCGGGGGTACCAAGGCACGGGCACAGAGGTGTAGACATAGAGGTGCATGCGTGGAGGCACAGGAGTGGAGGCGCAGGTGTAGAAGATAGGGCGGAGGCTCACGTAAGGAGGCATTGGCACAGAGGCATAGGGGCAAATACACATGCATGGAGGGGAAAGCGTGGAGGGGAAGGCACCGATGCGTAGGCATAGAGGTGCTAGCTTGGAGGCACAAGCACGGAGGTGAGGCCTGGAGGCGCAAGAACGGGCACATAGGCATAAATATTCAGGTGCTAACAAGCAGGCGCAAAGATGTAGGCACGTGTGTAGAAAATCTACGCTTGTGTGCAGATGCGCAGGTGCATGTGCAGATGTGCAAGTGGAAGTGCTGAGGCACAAATACATAGGTGTTGGAGTGGAGGCAAAGGTGCGGAGGCATAGGTGTGGAGGCGCAGTTGTGGAGGAATAGGTGCGACAGCGTAGGCATGGAGGCACATGTGCGGAGGCGCAGTCAAGGTGATATAGGCGCAGGAGCTCAGATAGGGAGGCGTAGGCATAAGGCATAGGCAAGGTGGTGTAGGTGAATAGGCACAACCGTGGAGGCGCAAGCATGGATGTACAGGTATGGAAGTGCAAGCATGGAGGAGCAAGCACAGACGTGCAAGCGCAAATAGGTGTAGAGGTGTAGGCACATGTGCAAAGGTGCAGGCGCATGTGCAGAGGCACAGGTGGATGTGCATAAGCATAGGACATGTGCTGAGGCATAGTCATGGAGGCAAAGGTACAGAGGCATAGGCACGGACCAATGGTGTAGAGTCGTAGGTGCGAAGTCACAGGCACTGAGGTACATGCGTGCAAGCGTACGCACAGAGATGCATGCTCGCAGGCACAGGGGCGGAGGTGCACGCATGGAGGTGCATGTGTGAAGGTACAGGTGTTGAGGCCCAAACGTCGAAATGCAAGAGTGGAGGTACAATCGCGGAGGCCCAGGCATGGAGGCATTGGTGGGCATGCACAGGAGCGAATGTGCAAGTGTGGAGGTTTAAGCAGGGAGGCTTATGCGCGAAGGCGTAGGCATGGAGGTACAAGCATAGAGGTGCTGACACGGAGGCACAGATGCAGAGATACATGCGTGGAGGCGTAGACACAGAGGTGCAGTCACAGAGGCACAGGCATAGAGGCGAATGCGTGGAGGGACAAACATGAAGGCGCAAGTGCGGCGGCGCTGACGTGGAGGCGTAGGCATGGAGGTGTAAGCGTGGAGGCACAGGTGCGGAAGCGTATGAACAATCACAAAGGCACAAACAGTCAAGCATCCACGAGCAAGCGTAGAGGCGTAGGTGCATGTGTAGAAGCGCACGCTCATCTGTAGAGGCGCAGGTGCATGTGCACATGCGTAGGAAACCTTGCCAAGGCGCAGGCGCAGATGCATAGGAGTGGAACCATAGCTTCGTAGGCACAGGCCTGTGGGTGCATGCGTGGAGGCGGAGGCATGGAGGCGCAGGCGTGGAGGCGCATTTGCACAGGCGCAAGTGCGGAGGTGTAGTCATTGGCGCAAAGGCGTAGGTGCAAGGCGGCATGCCTTGAGGCGCATGTGTGGCGATGCAGGTGTTGAGGTACAGGCGCAGAGGCATAGGCATGAAGGCATAAGTGCAGAGGTGTAGGTGTGGAGGCACAGGTGTGGAGGCGTAGGCGCAGAGGCGCAGGAGGGTAGGTGCTTGGGCGGAGGAGGAGGCCCTTAAGTGCAGGCACGGACGCAAAGTCACGGATGGTTAAACGCGGATGTGCAGGCGCATAAGAACACACGCATGAATAGATAAGTAGGTGCATGTGTAGGAGCAGAGGCGCATGTGCAAAGGCAAAGGCACATGTGCTGAGGCGCATGTACATAGGCAGAGGCGCAGAGGTGCAAGTGCAAATAACTGGAGTGGAAGTGCATGCATGGAGGCGTAGACACGTTGGCGGAAGGGCAGAGGCGTAGGCACAAAGGCACAATTGCGGAAGCATAGGCGTGAGGCACATGCGCTGACGGGCATGCACAGAGGCGCAGGCACAGAGGCGAAGGCACGAAGGCACGAGCGCGGAGGTGCAGGCGTAGAAGGGAAGTCGTAGAGGAATAGGTACAGAGGCGTACGCACATATGTAGAAGCACGGAGGCATAGGAGTGGAGGTGTATGCATGGAGGTGCAAGCACGGAGGCACAGGCACGGAGGGGCAGGTACGGAAGGGCAAGTGCAGAGGCGTTGGCGGGGATGTGCAAGCGTGGAGGCGCAGGTGTGGAGGTGGAGGCACGGAGGCACACGTGCGGAGGCATAGGCGCACAAGTGCATGCGCCAAGGCGTAGGCACAAAGGCACATGTGCAAAGGTGCAGGCGCAAAGGCGCAGGCAAGGAGGGGCACGCGATGAGGCACTAGTGTGGAGGCTTAGGCACAAAGGCGCAGGCACGAAGGCGTAGGTGTAGAGGCCCAAACAAGGAGGCACAGGCGTGGAGGCGCAGGCATGGAGGTGCAAGCGCGGAGGCGTAGGTGTGGAGGTGGAGCCGTGGAGGCGCAGGTATGAAGGAACAAGTGTGTAGGGGCAAGAACCGAGGTGAAGGTGCGGAGGCTCAGGTGTGGAGGCGCATGCACGGATGCGCATGTGCAAAGGCGCAGGCGCGGAGGTGTAGGCATGGAGGCGTAGGTGGGGAGGCGCAGGTGTAGAGGAACAGGTGCATAGGCGTAGGCATGGACGCACAAGCATAGATGGATAAATGAAAACGTGTAGGTGTAGAGTAGCAGGCACATGTGCAGAGACAGAGGCGCATGTGCAAAAGCACGGGCGCATGTGTTGAGGCATAGATGTGGAGGCGAAGGTGTGAAGGTGCTAAGGTGTAGGGGTAAATCGCAGGCGTGGAGGCACAGATGTGGTGGCGCACATGAGGAGGTGCAAGCGAAGAGGCGTAGGGGCTGATGCGCAAGCGTTGAGGTCCATGCGCAGAAGCGCAGGCGCCAAGGGTTAGGTGCGGAGGCTTAGGTGCAGAGATGCAGGCATGGAGGCGCAGGTGTGGAGGCCTGGGAGCAGAGGTGCACTTACAGAGGTACACGCACGAAGGCAAAGTCAGAGGAACGAAGGCGCACGTGTTGAGGCGCTGGCACGGAGGCAAAGGCGTAGAGGCGCAAGCAAGGAAGAATGGGCACATAGGCACAGGCACAAAGGCACAAAGACGGAGGGATAGGTGCGGAGGTGAATGTACGGACGCGCAAGCTTGTACACCAAGTTTGTACACCAAGTTTGTTCGGAAGCATAGGGGCATGTTGAGCGGTGCAGGCACATGTGCAAATGTGCAGGCACATGTGCTGAGGCTTTGGCGCAGAGGTGTAGGCATAGAAGCAAAGGTGCAGAGGGACAGGTACGGAGGTGTAGGCATGGATGTATAGGCACAGATAATCAGGCGCTGATGCACAAATGCAGAAGTGCTGGTGCATGTGGAGAGGGGCATGCTCATGTCCAGAGCTGCAAGCACAAGTGTTGATGTGTAGGTGTATGTGTTGAGGCGCAGGCGTGGAGGCAAACGCGTGGAGGCGAAGTTGCATGGTGGTGCAACTACGGAGGTGCAGCCGTAGAGGCACAATTGCGGAGTCACACAAGTGCACATGTGCGCCTGTGAAGAGGCAGAGGTGCATGTGTAGAGGCGCAGGCGCATGTGCAAAGGTATAGGTGCACGTGCCAAGGCACATGTGCAGAGGTAAAGGTGCAACGGCGCAAGCGTGGATTGTAGACGAGGAGGCACAGACCCAGAGGCGCATGCTTGGAGGCTAGGCGGACAGGCGCAAGTGCGGAAGCTCAAGCGCAGAGTCACATGCACGGAGCTGCAAGAAAGGAGGCGCATGCGCGGAGGCACAGGCTTGGAGGAACATGTGAAAAGGCACAAACACAGAATCACAAGTGTAGATGGTCAAACGTAGATGTGCAGGCGCAGAAGAGTAGGCAAATGTGCAGAACTACAGGCACATGCGCAGTGGCGCAGATCCATGTGCAAAGGCACCGGTTCATGTGCTGAAGCAAAAGTGTAGAGGCAAAGGTTCGAAGGCGCAAGCATGGATCGAAGGCACAGTGGCCAAGGCAGGGAGGCGCAATGGAGAGGCGCATGCACGGAGGTTCAAGCACAGAGGCGCATGCACGTTGGTGCATGTGTGCCGATGCAGGCGCGGAGGTGCAGGCGTGGAGGCGCAGGCGTAAAGGTGCAATGTGGAGGCGCAAGTGCGGAGGTTGAGGCACAGAGGCGTAGGCGCCAAGGCAAAGATGCGGAGGTGCATGCGCTGAGGAGTAAAAATGGAGGTGGAGGCGCGGGGGCGTAGGTACGGACACGTAGGCACGGATGTGAAGGCAGGGTGGCGCAGGTGCAGATGTGTAAGTGTGAAGGCGCAGGCACAGAGACACATGCATAGAGGTGCAAGCGCGGTGGCACATGCCTGGAGGCACACGTTCGGAGGCGCACGTGTAGAGGGGCACGTACGAATGCAATGGAATGGGGATGTAGCCGTGGAGGTACATGTGAGGAGGCATAGGAATGGAGGCATGTGTATGGAGGCATAGGCAAGGAATCGCAGGTGCGGAGGTGCAAGCGTGGAGGTGCAAACACGGACACATAGGCGCAGACGGTAAGGCACTGACGCGCAGGTATAGAAGTAAAGGCGGATGTGCAGAAGAAAAGGCTTATATGTAGAGGTGCACACGCATGTACAAAGGCACATACATATGTGCAAAGGTAGAGGAACATATGCAAAGGCACATATGCATGTACTGAGGTACAAGTGTTGAGACGAAGGTGTGGAAGCACAGATGCAAGACGCACATGCGGATGCACAGGCGTGGTGGAGTAGGCGCAAAGTCGCGGGCACAGAGGTGTAGGCGTGGAGAAGAAGGCACGGATTCGTAGGTCCAGATGTGCAGGTGAAGAGGCATAGGCGTGGAGGCGTAAGTGCAGAGACGCAGGCTTGGAGGCGTAGGTGGAAAGATCCTGGCATAGAGGTGCAGGAGCGCAGGTGCAGGCACAGAGGGGCACGAGCGGAGGCATGGGCACAGAGATGTAGGCACAGATGGACAAGGGTAGATGGTGTCACGCTGACGTGCAAGCACAAACCCATAAGCGCATGTGCGAAAGTGCACGCTCATGTGCAGAAACACATGCGCATGTGCAGATATACAAGTGCATGTTCGGAGGCAAAGACGCCAAGGCACAGGCGAGGAGGTACAGACACGGAGGCACGAGCGAGTAGGCATAGGCACGGAGGTACATGCGCGGATGCCCTTGCGCCAAGGTATAGGCGCAAAGGTGCAGGCACGGAGGCGCATTAACGGAGGTGATGGCACGGAGGCACTTGCACCAAGGGCCAAGCGCAAAGGCGTAGGCACAAAGTCGCAAGTGTGGAGGCACAGGCACATAGGTGTAGGCACGGAGACGCTGACGCATAGGCGTAGGCACGAACACACAGGCGTAGAGCGTGAGGAACTAACATACAAGAACAGAGGCACACGTGCACGTGCAAGTGCGTAGGGACATGTTCAGGGGCGTAGGCTCATGTGTAGATGCGGAGGCGCATGTGTTTAGGTGCAGACGCGAAGGTGGAGGTGAGGAAGCCAAGGTATGAAAGGGCATGCTTGGAGGCACAGGTACAGCGACACGGGCACAGACCCACAGGCGCGGATGGTCAGGTGCTAACGCGTAGGTGCACAAGCACAGGCACGAGTTTAGAAGCACAGGCTTATATGCAGAAGCATAGGCACATGTACAAATGTGTAGTTGCATGTGTAGGCGTAAAGGCGAAGCTGCAGAGGTAAAATCGCGGAGGAGTACCGCTAAGGCGCAACTGCGGAGGCGCAAGCGCAGAGGCTTAGTTAGGTACAAAGGCACAATCACGAAGGCGCATGCATGTAGGTGTAAGCACAGAGGCACGGGTGCGCATGCGCATGCAAGGAGGCACATGTGCGGAGGCGCGTGCGTGGAGGTGCAGGCGCGGATGTGCAGGCATGAAAAGCAGGCGCAGAGTTGCATGCGCGGAGGCGCAGACGTGGAGGTGCATGCGTGGAGGCGCATGTGTAGAGGCACAGGCACAAACGGTCATTTGCAGAAGGTCAGGCACGGATGCGTATGTGCATGTGGTGAGGAGTAGGCGAATGTGTAGAGCCGCAGGCACATATGCCGAGGTGTAGGCGCATGTACGGAGGCACAAGCGCATTTACAGAGACACAAGTACATGTGCGAAGGTGCAAGTGCATGTGTGGAGGCGCAGGTGCATGTGCGGAGGTACATGCAGATTTGCGGATGCACAGGCACGCAAGTGCAGGCGCACATGAGCAGGCATGGTGGCGTAGGCGCAGAGGGGCAGTTGCAGAGGCGCAGGTGTGGAAGCGCAGGTAGGGAGGCCTATGTGTGGAGGCGCAGGCACGGAGGCATGAGCGCGAAGGCATAAGCGCAGAGGGACAGGCGCAAAGGTGCAAGTGCGGAGGCGCAAGTGTGTAGGCAGAGGCACAGATAGTGAGGCACAAATGGTCAGGCATAGAGGCGCAGGCACATGTGCAGAGGCGGAGGTGCATGTGCAGAGCCATAGGTGCATGTGCGGAGGTGTAGGCGTATGTACGGAGTTGCAAGCGTGCATGTGCGTAGGTTCAGGCGCATGTGTGGAGGCACAGGTGCATGTATTGAAGCACAAGTACGTGTCCGAAGGTAGAAGCGCGCAGGCGCAAGCACAAAGGCGCAGGCGAGGAGCCACAAGCGCAGAGGTGCACGCGTAGAGGCAAAGGCACGAAGGCGCAAGAACGGAGGTGCAGGAGCGGAGGCACAGGCGCGGAGGCGCATGTGCTAAAATGCATGTGCTGAGGCGCAGGCGTAGGCGAGGAATCACATGCGTGAAGGTGCAGGCGCGGAGGCGCATGGGCAGAGGTGCAAGCGTGCAGGCATAGGTATGGAGGTGCATGCGCAGATGGTCAGACATAGACGATGAGGCACAGACAGGCAAGTGCGTATGCTGAGGCGTGGACACATGTGCAGAGATGCAAGCGCATGTTTGAAGGCGCAGGGGCATTTGCGGAGGTGCAGGTGCATGTGACAAGGCATAGATGCATGTGCGGAGGCGTAGGCGCATGTGTCAAGTCGTAGGTGCAGAGGCATAGGCTCACAGACGTAGGCCTGAAGGCGTAGGCGCGCTCCCACATGTGCGCAGATGTAGGCGCGGAAGCGTAGGCCCAGAGGCACATGCACAGAGAAGGAGCAAAGGTCTTGTGTAAATGAAAGGGACACATCTTGTGGACTTAACATGGGGAATTGGTGGAAACATCTTGGATAGAGGAGCTGCGTGAGAATAAGAGACATATCCACAAAGGTCATGATGTTTGTCTTGGATGAAAGGACTTTGGGAATGACAAAAAATGAGACGAAGTGCCACAAGATATGGGGATATAAGAAGACACGAGATGATACTCAACAATGTAATGAGACATTGCACGCGAAGACAAACTAAAGCATCCTATGATACAACCCAAAGTGACATGATACAACATGAAATGCCATGGCTCAACAAGACACTACATGTCATAAAATGTCACAACACAACATGTCATGTTACCCTATGTATGTATGAAAGGGCATAGAACACTTAGCAAGCTAAGAAGTAAGTGGTGCACACACAACGCCATGGATGAGGTGAGCTCAAACCCTTAGAGGCTCAAGAGACAAGCAGGGAGTTATGAATGGGAGTCATTCGAGAGCAAGGTGTTAGAAACCGGTCGACCGGGCCACCCACGTGAGACGTTTGACGCGCGGTACAGATACCACCTCGGGACCAAACCAGACTAGTCTGCAGTATGCCAGAAGCAGTTTCTCACACTTTAGAATAACTGAAAGTGTGGTCCCGTAGGATCAGCAACCCAATGGAGCATCTGAACAATCATACATAAGCACACATATCAGAAACACAAGTAGCCACATCGACCACGAGCATATGTGGATGCATATCTCTCTGGAATTGATGCTCCAGTGTTTGCTAAGCAAAAGCTAAACACATTGTGCTAAAAGAAATCATTCTTCTCTCAATCACAACTGAACATGATGTTGCAGGCGCCAATCTTGCACTTCGTAGAGACGCCAGTGGTACATGGTCCATCGTATGTGCACCTTGAGCTTCACTTCAGTTTATTCACGTGTAGTGATAGTGTAAGCGTGGGCACAATCAAGAGGTCACTTCCGTCGTACAGCCATAACCAACACCAAACGACACAAAACCATACACTGCCACACGACACAAAGTGACATTAAACAGAAGGGCCAAATAGCTCGGATACCCATGTCGCAAAGTGTGACTCTCATCCGCCCATCATCGAAAAGAAAAAAACTAGAAAACCTACTCCGAAACCATGTGCACTCGCTGCATGCGTCGCCCAACGAGCAAAGGAAAAAATTGCATGGGGAACATTAATCCTAGGAGAGACTCATGAGGAAGCGATGCCCCCTTCTTTTGCATGCAAATCCTCTGGTTCCATTTAGGGTTTTCTATGTTTGGCGTGAGCGGAACCCGCGCCAAACATAAAACCCTACATCAAACTAGGGGTTTGCGCATCGAAGAAAAGGGGTCTCACTCCCTCGCGATTGAGTAAGAATGCCCTTTCTTTGTTTTTGTTCTTTTCTTCACATACAAAAATCCTCTTTGAACATTCAAACCCCGACCAAACCCTTCCCCCAATTTAGGATTTTAGGGTTTTATTTTGCTCCACTTAGTGCTAAGCCCCACGATGGCGGGACCCAAGAGGTTCACTTTTAATGCAAAAGGAGTCTCAAACTAACAAACTTTGGACTAACCGTCCCCCGGTAGTATCACACACCCCTCAATGAAGGGGTTTGTGATACTAGCTAGGGGCAACACATGCCATTCGTCCTCAATGCATGGCATGCGGCCTTGCCATTTACATTCTTGTCTTATCTTTATTGCGTGCGTAGCGGTAGTGGCGGCCGACCGGTAGCTCATGCATTTTTCGCTCGTTGACGGGTGGATGAGCTTAACAATGCCGAAAACTGGGTGTATGCATCTTTCGCCCGATATCAATTGACATGACACTATACGTCAAAGTACGAAATGAAACAACGTTACGTGGCACAAAATGATTCACTACAACATCACATCACATCACACAACAAGACAAGACATGTTGGTTATAGTTGTGACACACGCAAGTGCCCTCTTTCCTTTACGCGCACACACACCTCATCACGGCAGGTGATTGATCTCAACTGAAGCACCTTGGTGCAAGACTGTGACGCAACATGGGGCGCATAGTGGTGGTGACACTATCAAGTCGTCAAGTGGTAACCACAGCACCAATGACATCTTCATGGCGAGCCTTAGTTTAGTGGTGACTCTACATGCCAGAAAACGGGGGATACACTTGTTGAAATGCATGCTTGTGATTTGACATAATTCTTACTCACATGCATGCTTTCAGTGTAGTAAACCGGGTTGCTGATCCCTCGGGACCACACGTCCGGTTTACACCGGCATGTGAGAAACCGCCTGGGGCTCGTTTGCTCCAGGGGCAGGTTTTATACCTGGGTGGCGTCCGGGCCCCATGTCAAGTGATTTGCGTGGGTGGCCCGGTCAACCGGTACTAACCACTTTGCTTGCTTGTTACTCGACATAATTCGTCTTACTCCAAGTGAGCTTGCCCCCAATCCATGGTGTCATCCCGTCACTCGCTTGCTTGCTAGCTTTCTTGCTTAGCAACCTAGGCTACCTACAGGTATCAAAGCAGGAGGACTGCTCCTCCTCGCGACTGTCCTGAGACCTCGTCGGGCACTCACACGTGGCGGGTGATCCCGCGCAAGCTTGACATCCGTGATCGCAGTGGGCGGAAACCGCAGCAGCAACTTCTGCCCCTTGCAGCCGCATGTAACACCCATAGATCACGGCGTGCTCCTCTCATGTACACAGGACACGCACGCCGTTGTGGTTGTCCTCTCGCTTTCTGTCGAGCTTTGGCCCCACATACACCTCGCTGCTGTCGAGTCGTGACACTCATTTCCCAGCAGTCGTGCAAGCATACTCTTCACAGAGCATGTGCATCGCCCGTTCTTGGCATGGTGCATTCATCTCGCTCCATTGCCCCACGGCATCGACTCCTCTTCGCAACCGTCCACTTTTCTCTACCGTGCCTCGGCTTCCACACGCACTCCTGCCACGTGGCATCACAACAACTATGTGGTACCATCGCCTCTGTCACTCAGCAGCCACGCATATGCATCATCGCAGCACCACACATTGCACCTGCATTCTACGTGATGCACCAGTCTCGTGCACGGGGCCTCCCTCGTGCACCACTTTGACTACAGCATTGGGGTCTTTACTCTCCGCCTCCCACCTCTCCGACCGTACCAAAACCCAGCACACATTGTCCACGGCATTGGCACGGCAGCTGCCCTTGGCTCGCCTGCCGAGCGTGCAAACTTGTCTAGGGTTGTGACGGACCTCACTGCATTCTACTCTCCCACTGCAACAGCCCCACCGCAGCAGCTGAAGGTCACCTCCGTGCACACATAAGCACCTTAGGCTGCCCTCCGGGCAGCCAAGAACTCGGCGTACTGGCGTCTCCGCCTCTGACCGAACCTATCCCCGCCTTGCCTACAATTGCGCGTGAGAGCGCACACATCGATGACGAGCTAACGTACTATGAGGAGAGGGTGTAGAGGGAGGTGTGGTCGAGGGTTCGTCGCTGCAGCTCGGGGTATCACCCGAGTGAGGACTACGATCCCGCAGACTTCTACGAATGGGAAGATGCCAGGATCTACGTCGTGCACTGTCCCTCAGTCGCTGACGACTCCCCGATAGCGCAAAACGAGCCAGCCACAGCGTCACCGCGTGATCATCGACCTCTTCAATCACCAGTAAGTCCACACGTTTCCCATAGAACACATCAGCAACGTCGCAGTGCTTCTCCTCGTGGCGCAGTACCAACACCTATGGGAGCAGCATCCAGGGCACCTGCGTCACACCGTGTCACATCACCAAATACATCAACTGCAGAGTCGGCTTCTTCTTCATGTCCTGATACTTTGACACTGCAGGCTACTCTCGTGTCTAGTGCTGCTGTTGCCTCCACGTTTGCAACCACAGCATGTGCTACACGTGCACCAAAGAGCACTACCGCTGGTAGCGCCATTGAGACGTATAGTACGGTCGCAGTGGATCAGGGGCCTCTAGCAGCTAGTGCCGTCAATGTAGTGACCCAGATTGCAACCGCAGCAGACGCAGTCGCATCAGCAGCAGCTGGAGTGGTCACGACGCTCTCCAGTGCCATCATCTCCATTCGAATCTCCACACCACAGGCTTCATCTTTGCCCTCCTCTTCATCTTCAGCGACTAGTCACATTCAGCTATTGGTCACGACTGCTGCAGCCATCTCCACCCTATCAGCTGCAATGCTGACGGGAGTAGCTTGTCTCATCATCTCAACATCAGCCTCTATTGCAGTTGTCGCTTCCTCAATTGCATCTGCTCTTCCTTCGTTCTTCTCTTTGCACCGCTGTGCTTGGTGAGCTTGGTCTCCCCATCTCTCCTTGCCACCTCTGCGTTGGCGTGTTTGTGCGTATAGGTTGTTGCCTTGCAGCAAACTCCCAAAACACTCGTCACATATTTCCCACGCCCACTGGGGTAGGGGAAACTCTTCCAATTTGTCTTCGGCAGAGTCAATTCACTGGCAACATGCCAGTTGACGATGATCAGTACATGGCGTTATAGGCTGAACTGCAGCGTGAGCACACTACTCTACAGGCTGCTCTCACTGCTCAGCACGCTGCTGAGGAGAAGCTGCGGGCTAAGCAAGCTGACCAAGAAAGCTTTGCAGACCACATTCCTGACTTGGTCATTAACCGCCTTCAGCCCACATTGTGCAGCACTTCATTTGCCGGCATTGCCACTGCATTCTCCACATTACTCGCTTCCACATCCACCACCACTGGCTCCTCTTCCTCTGACCCTCTTTTAGTCGCCGCCGCAGCCAACGCAACCGCAGCTAAAGCACTCGCCCCGTCATTGCAACGTAAACCTGACTTTGAATCTAATCCACCTCACTTCACCCCCAATCTCACCTTCCATTCTTCGGAGGTTCGTTTCAGTGCTTGGGCGCAGGGGGAAAAACTCTGGGAATACTACCATGAACCCAATACCTCTGCCGCCCCACCATTTGTGCCTGTTGAGTCTGATTCTGCCCGTGCTGTCCGTGCCCTCATTCATGCCCGACCCGACAATCTTACTGATGAAATCGGGTCCTACAATGCCGACACTGCACGCCGCACCCCTGCTGGCCTGATTGGTGCTTACGCACTGATCAAGCAACGCACCATAGTGACTGGCGATGCAGCTCAGAGCGTTCTCACTGTCCAGTTCAACACGTTGTCCATGCATGCTGACGAGACCGCAGACACCTACTGGGCCCGCAGTCTGCGACTGTTGCGTGACCTCGGGAAGGCCGCTCCTGGTCAGCTTCCTGTTGTCCTCTCCATTGTCAATGGCCTCATCTCGGAGCTCAGTGACATCTTCCGAGAGGTGAAGGCCATTGAGCTCGAACGTGTGGTGGCCATGCCCGTCGACACTGATGCACCGCTTGGCATCGGTGCCTTTTGGTAGTTCACCCCCCAACACCTAACAGACCGGTGGAGCTCACTACAAAACAAACGCATTCACTGCGCCACAGTTGTAGCAGCTACCACTGCACTCCTGTCTTCCCCTTCTTCTGCATCCACATCATCCTCCTCCACCACTTGTACCACGACAGCCACATCTCTTGCTTCCCAAGGGGGTGGTCGGGGTGGGAGGGGGTGGTAAAGGTAAAGGCCGAGGGAGTACCTTTGGTGTTGGTGGGCAAGGAAAGGGTGGCAAGGGCCACGGCAGGGATAGTGCTATACCTTTATCTCTCTCCTCCAGCACTGTCACATGCTGGAATTGCGGTGCCACCGGTCATGCGACACCCAAGTGCCCAGTGCCCCCTGATGATGCCAGCCTNGCTTCCCAAGGGGGTGGTCGGGGTGGGAGGGGGTGGTAAAGGTAAAGGCCGAGGGAGTACCTTTGGTGTTGGTGGGCAAGGAAAGGGTGGCAAGGGCCACGGCAGGGATAGTGCTATACCTTTATCTCTCTCCTCCAGCACTGTCACATGCTGGAATTGCGGTGCCACCGGTCATGCGACACCCAAGTGCCCAGTGCCCCCTGATGATGCCAGCCTTGCCTCAGCTATGCGTGCACATTGGGCACGCTCCACAGGGACGGATGGAGGCTCTGCACATCTCTCCACCTCCACAAGGTCTGGTGGTGGCTCTACGCACTCCCTCTTCTCCTCCACCGTTGCTGCCTACAGCACTGTCCTGACTTCATCGCCTCCGCCCGCTCCCTAGTGTTGGCCCTTTGGGTTTGGCGGGCTTGTCTACTTTGGGTTGCTGTCTGGTTTCTACTCTCCTCCGCCGTGGGCATCATTTGCCCACATCTTCGAGCGCCCCTTGTCTGGGGTCCATGTCACTGGGCCGTATCATGACGCCTGCCAGCTGGACTCTGCTCTCTTCCATGTTGTCAACCAACACCATCTCCGTGATCAGGGTTGTGAGAGTGTGCGTTCGATTGCGGCAGGGCTTGCGTGTGACGTTGACTCATCTCTTCGTGGTCTGTCTCCCGGTCATGTTCATGGCTGTCCCCCAGTTGACGCCCCGTGGATTGAGTAGTAGCAGTCCTACAGCTTGCCTCATTGCCTTGCTGCCTGTGGTCAGCGCCTTCCCCCTCGCTCTGCCATTACCACTGTGAGTCGTGAACCTACCTCTGTACGCGTGACGTGTGGCTTCTAGATCCTTGATTCAGGTGCCACCCACCACATGACTTCTTGTCGTGCCTTGTTTGTTTCTCTCGGTCTCGTTGGCTCTGTTTGCTTTGTCCGCACTGACTCTGGTCATCTCTTACAAGTCCAAGGTGTTGGGGTTGTTTGGTTTGTTGGCCTTGGGGGGAACTCTTCCTGCTTGATGTTCTGTACGTCCCCGCTCTCGAGTTCAACCTGCTCTCTGTTACGACACTCGACGACCAGGGCATGGACATCTCCTCCAGCCACGGCATTGCTTCTGTGTTGCATCGCACTACTGGCCGTGTCCTACTGCGTGGCACTCATTGTGAGTGTTTGTTCCGTGTGCCCTCGTTTGCGCTGTATCCCACCTCTACTACTCTTGCTCACGTTGCCCGCTCTTTTACTCCAGCACATGCACACTTGCTCCATCGTCGTCTCTGCCACATTCACACTGCTATAGTTGGCATTTTACTTAGGGACAAGCTTGCTCATGGCCTTGATGCCGACACGTTCTTTGCCCCTTGTCCAACTGACTGTCTTGATTGTGCCCAGGGCAAAATGCACTGCTCCCCTTTTTCCACGTCGCAGTCTTGCACGTCTCACCCTCTCGATCTCTTGCATGCAGACGTCATGGGACCTCTTGCCCATGATGCTCTCACGGGGGTTTGCCGCTATGTCCTCTGTCTCACGGATGACTTCTCCCGTATGCGTTTGGTCTTTGCCCTTCGGCAAAACAGTGATGTCTGTCCCAGACTGGAGTCGTGGCTACCTCAGGCCGAACTGGCCTATGGTCGCCATCTGAAAGCTTTTCGTTGTGACCGTGGTGGAGAATTCATGGGTCCCTCTGAACGCTGGAATCGGACCCTTGCTGACGGTGTCCGTACTCTTCTCAGTGAGTCCTCTCTCCCCCACGTCTTCTCCTTCGAGGCCATGTCATACATGACCTGGGTCTGGAACCGTGTTCCCCATGGTCCCCCCCCCTCGTCATGTCACCCCTTTTGAACGCTGGTACGGTTGTCGTGCCGACCTTCGTCTAGCTTGTGTCTGGGGTTGCATCACTGCCGTCTGGTTGCCAGAGGACTTCCGTGACGGCAAGCTGAGTCCTCGAGCTCGTCTCTGCACCTTTCTTGGTGTCTTTGCCATGTCCAAAGCATGGCGCTTCTGGGACCCTGACCGCTCTCGCGTCATTGAGTCGCGTGACACACTCTTCTTTGAAGACTTCTTCACGCGTGACTTGTCCCATGTTCCTCCTCCTTCCTCTCTTTTCTCGCTCTATCGGCTTGGGAGGGTGTGCCTATTCTCGCCTCCGATCTCCGTGTGTCATCCTTTCCTTCACACACGGCATCCACTGCTGTCACTACCACGGACAGTGAGTATGAGGACCTCTCTTCCTCAGAGTCCTCGTCCTCCCATGCCTCTTCTGAGTTGGCCGCATTACAACCCTCCTTGGATTCCGTGTTGCCCTTGCCGTCCACTGGCCTTCCCGAGCCCTCGTTGTCAGCTGGCAGTCCCGAGATCGCACACTCGGCACCCACTCCCACGCAGTCCCCTGTCTATTCGTCTCCAAGCTCATCTCCTGACTTGGAGTCCCGTCCGGTGATTGACGCCAATAGAGGTGGAGCATCTGAGGATCCAGGTTCCGGCCCTGAGCCCTACACTCGTGGGGGTAGACTACGTGCTCTTCACTCCTCACAGTCCTCTCAGTCCTCACATGACCGCCCCAGATCCTCAGGGACTCCAGCTGAGTCTGTCCCTGTTGGCTCGTCCAAAGCCTCCCAGCCCACTCAACGGGTCACGTTCTCCAGTGCCTCATCCTCCACAGCCGGCACCTTAGCTCGACCCACTCGCCTTGATGCACTTGGCCTATCGGTGACTGTCGTGCACCCCAACTCGGCAGTTGGCTACGTTCTTGTAGCCCATGAGTTCCACAGTGCTCTCAAGTCCTCCGTCGCCAGTTATGTGACCGCATGCTTTGCGACCTTTGGTCTTCCTACTCTCCCCCTTGAGCCCACCAGTGTCCGGCAAGCTCGTGAGGCAGCTGATGCTGGTCTCTTGCAGAAGGCCATGCAGGAGGAGCTCACAGCCATCGAGGTGCATGGAGTCTTTGAGCTTGTAGACCTTCCAGCACGCCGCAAGGCAGTCTCTGCCCGGTGGGTTCTTCGGCGTAAGCTGAAGCCCGATGGGACAGTCGACTGGTACAAGGCTCGCCTCACGGCGAAGGGTTTCTCCCAGATTCCTTGGATTGAATTTGATGAGACATTTGCACCGTTTGGGGGGTACACCACTACTCGAGTTATGTTGAGTCTTGTCGCCCAGCACAATTGGAAACTGGAGCAGATGGATGTCAACAACGCCTTCCTGCATGGGAAGCTTGACGAGCAGATCTACATGGTCCAGCCACCGATGGCACAAACAAGGTCTGATGACTGAGCAAGGCCCTCTATGGGCTCAAGCACTTGCCGCGTTACTGGAACATGGAGATCTGCTCGACTCTTGAGCGGGAAGGTTACTGTCGCAGCACGGTTGATCATGCACTCTTCTTGAGTCCCCCCTTGAAGCCATTCGTGGCCATCCTTGTCTATGTCGATGACCTGCTCCATTTATGCCCAATCACCCCAAATCCACACACTTGATAATGAGTGTACAAGAACTGAAACATATGGTGAGGATCCTTCCAAGAAAAAAACTTAGACAGTTGACAATGTTTCCCAGAAATTTCTTGCTACAACCATGTACACTTTAACCTCTGTGTACATGACTACAACAATTTCACGGAACTTTCTTAAGAACTGGATTTTCTTAAAAAGGGTTTTTGGTACAGATCCTAGGATATCGTTTTCAATTCAATTGAACATTTTTTTCTACAAATGGACCTACCTTTGTACTTTCTTAAATGTTATGTTATGTCTGTAACATAGAGACAGGCGCATATATGTTCTCGGTTCTGTTGATGCCTATTGCGGAAATCCTCATCCAAATGGGTGACCTTGTGCTCGAGCGGCAGGTAACATGGTCAAGCATGAAGTCCCCCCCTCCTCCCGTCTGATCTAGGATTTTATCGCGAGGATGTATTGGGTAGTGTATCTGGAGGGGGGTCAACTTAGTACACAAGTGTACAAAGACACTTGTGTACAATTTTGAGCGCATGCAAGATACACCCCCCAATACACTCCTCCAATACACTCGAGATGACTTGGGGGGGGAGTACTACCAGTGGGGGTGCTATTTCATAGCTCGAAAAGTCTGCAAAGGTTTATGATGCGCGCAAACAAGTAGTTACTTTATTCTTTTCTGAATATCGTCAAGATATCCAGACCAACACTCCATATCTAATTTCATGCCTTTACAAAAGAATACACTTGTGTATTCCTTCGGTTGTCAATCCGCTACACTTACCGATACACTCGCCAGATACACTTCACTGTTTTCAGGAGGGTGGGGACAACTCGTCTCCCCCCTCCCCCTAAATCGAAGTGTATTGGGGGAGTGTATTGGGGGAGTGTATTGGGTTGTGTATCTGGAGGGGGTTCGACATTGTACACAAGTGTACAAATACACTTGTGTACATTTTTTAGCCTATGCATGATACACCCCCCAATACACTTCTCCAATACACTCATGGTATCTTGGGGGGGGGGGGGACTACCCATCGGGGTGCCCTTTCATTGATCGCAAAGTAGCCATAGCGAATGACATGCA
>SZWC01006468.1:102346-113355 GCA_023375785.1 Penium margaritaceum
AGGGCTGCCGACGGACCTCCCACGCCACGAGCAGGGCCGGCCAGGCCTGGCTGCGCCTGCCCCAGGGGTACGGTGGGTACGCCCCTGCCTGCCGCCCGCCCTATGCCAGGGCCGGGAGCACCTGCGCCCGCCCCCGCGCCCCTGCCACGCGACTGGTTCTGAGGCGGCGGGCCCTCAACCTGCAGGCTCACAATCTCCTCTCCGCGAAGGAGGATCAGTCCCAGCGTCCTCCGCTCCTCCCGGTCCTCCTTCTCCTTCCCACCCTTCTTCGGCGGCAGCCTCCTTATCTCCTCCGCGTCAGCCAGGACCAGGTTAAGGTGCCGATCGAAGGCCATGAACTTTCCGACCAGGTTTCTGCCGTCGGAAATCGTCACTCGCATGCGGTAATTCACATACTGTAGCAGCTTGGAGCCCTTGGCCATCGACATGGCTGCTACTCACAGCTCCCGAGAACAGAAGGGGAAAGAGAAGGAAACAAAAACCTAAAGACAGAAACGCAAGAAATCCGCTCCACTTCCCAAATGCGGCAAAGACCTCTGATTCAGGACCGTGACAAGTCGGCGTCGCCCTGCGGAAAAAGCTTAGCGCGCAAAGCAGCCGGCCACCTTCACGGTGGAGTTGAGAGAAAAAAAATTGGAGCTCGCACTAGTGCGGCCGAGGCACGCCGTTGGACCAACTGTCGAGCTGGTCTTGCCCGCTTGCTCGCTTTGCACTGGGCTTGCCTGCACCCTAGGTAGCTTCGACCAGCCACACACACACCGGCTTCGACGAGCTTGGCTGCGCGAGGCAAGAGGTCGCGGAGGGGGTGAGCCAGAGGAAAACGACTTCGCGCTGCTGAAAGCGAGCCGGATGTAGCCGCCCTTGTTCATTGACCTTGCTCTGATTTGGCTAAATACAATACAGATGCAGTGAACATCCCAGACAAAGGAACAAGTATCTTGTGCAGGGAAATAGTTAAAAATAAGACGTTAAAACTTCATATTCAGAAAAACAAGTATGCAATAAAATAATAATAATGCTAATTTCTTCTATTTCTCCCCCAAAAACTCCCACTTCTCACCCTCTAAATGTGCATTCAAACTCCAATAAGAATGTACAAAGTTATATTAAACCATTAACATTCGCATAAAAATAATTAAAATCCATGAGAATTATGTACATCTTGTTTATAATAAACACATCATGAACACAAGTTTACCCATGAATGGCACCCTCATATAACCACCAAGAGTACAAAACAAAATCACATTATTCGTTAAAATTTAAATTCATGCAATTCAGAACAATGCAAAAAATCATATTATCTCAATCATACTTGTTATCAGGCACTAGGAGGTTGGGCCACTTGGTCAATCATTATAGTATTGTCATGGGAAACCACGAGTATCCGTTATCAAGCTTGTTTCAACGAGAAATCGAGATGTATTATTGGCTTAAATGGGAGCTATTTCCACATTTTTTCTATCCTCCATAAACATGAAAAGGTTTCTTTTGTTCACGGTGGTTATCATCAAGTTCCTAGTATGGCCATGGCATCCACGCAATGAAAGTTTTGTAGCTCCCATATTCGCGACTTGAAGTATAACCCTCCCGCATCTTGTTGTTTAAAAAAGGTACATCCGCCCCTTTTTCCATGCCCGATCAACGACACGCGTCTGTCACTGAGCATAGCAAGGAGGGTCAAGTGACACCCGCCGTCAAACGAACTGCAATCGAGTGATAACCCCCTTTTCTCTTTTTTTTTTTTGGCGACACGCAAATCCCTATTTGAAAATTTGGGGGTTTCTATGCTTTCCCGAGTGGATTTTGACACATAAATGTTTTTTCATGAACACTTTTCTCACTTGAGCGCCAACTGACTGTCGCTTGAACAATTGATGAAGTGTTCCTTAAGCAATAGTTAAGTTGTAGATCCATCGGCAGTTCAATTTTATGCCAGTTTGGCTTTTGATTGGAAAAAACCTTTTCGCGTTCAAAAGAAGGTGCTTTTCTCTCAGAAGAAGTTTCTTAAACCACTTGTCATACGCAAGCAAGTGTATATGTAGTTTTGAGAGATTTGAGATCTAACGATCTAAAACCGTTTAATATCTCCGTTTGATGCATCACCCTACATCACCATTGAATATCTACATATCTCCATCGATTCGTCTGAGTCAATGGAAAGTGTTTGTCCTCTTCACCAATGGACTGCATTCAACGGACATCATGCACTGCACATTTGTATACACTTTGTCATTTCCGTCATGTGCACCCCCTCGTGTACCTACCTCAATTTTTATGTGCTTTAGAGGGAGGGGGGAAACACATGTGGATTTAAACAAGAATCAAAAGAGCCCCTCTTCCTGAATGTGTAAAGCGAATCAAGTCAGTGTATTAGACAATGTATGACGGGGGCTTCAAGATAAATCCACAAATGCTGTGAGTGAAGAGGTAAGTTTTGAAATAGAACATTTGACTCATATTTGTAAATAAATTTGTGTTCATTTTGTGACGTCCTTCACGTATGCACCGTATTACACTCACCTCTTACAACTATGTGGTTTAGATAAGGGAAGTTGGGAGAACCGGACGTGGATTCCATCGGAAGTGAGTGAGCCCCCCCTTCCCCAAATATCTGAAGTGTACGAGGTCAGCTTATCAAACAGTTTTCGTGGAGGGTTTCAAGAGAAAAACACTAGTATCGTACATCATTGAATGTTTTGAAGAAGCGCAAAATGCCTGAAAATTGCATGTACATTTGTGTACCCTTTAAGGTGTCCTTCACATACATGCACACATTCACTCATACAATTATATGGTTTGGGGGGGTGGAGAACCCGAGGTGGTTTTCACACACACACACACACACACACACACACACACACACACACACACACACACACACACACACACACACACACACACACACACACACACACACACACACACACACACACACACACACNTGTGTGTGTGTGTGTGTGTGTGTGTGTGTGTGACGCCCCTTCCCTCATACGCACCCACCCACCTATCCATCCATGGATTCAGAGTTTTCCTAGAAAGGAAGAGATAACAAGTTTACAATGTCCCACACAACAGGCGAGAATCTTTTTGTTGCTTTAGATACAGGAAATTTGTGATCCATACCCCCCTGAATTTTGAATTCGTAGATAATGTTTTGGAACCTAGTTGAAATCCGTTGAAATCTTTTCTCGATGAATTCAATAGGCCACATATATAGTTCAATTCAATACCCCTCACACATTCTGTCATCAATTTATATAGAATGAATCCGTACGTGTACAGTAGAATGTCTGGACCATTGTAACATAAATTTATATAGCTTGAAAAACATAGGCAACAGTGATCAACGTAAGAGAACATGTCATGTAAAAGACCTTGAACATGACTTTGTTGAATTAAAGGGTCTCTAAATCCACCAATTCGATCAAATTGGATCACGTAAACAACTCATGCAAAAAAAAACTAGTTGAAATCAAGAATCACATAATTCATTAATTGTCAATTGTTGAATTAAAGAATCATGGGGGTAGTATTCATATGCAGAGAAGAGTGAATGTAAAGGCTGGATTATTGGTTTAAGGAATGAGTAATGAAAAACAAAATGGGCATAGTGGAATTCAGAAGAAGGAAGAATAACCGGTACAAGGAGCACAAGGGTAGATTGTTGTTGTTGTTGTTTTTGTGACAATTATGTCAACATAGGTGCAAGTGTTGACATAAGAGCGGATAACTTGGTACATCTTGTATAAAACAAGTGCTTTTAGCCATACACCCAAGCAATGGTCAAGTACATGAGACATCATTGGTAGCTACCACGTGGAGAGATGGCTGCTCTTTTTTGGGCTAGAACTCATTCACAGCACACCAGATGTGCTTAAAGTGTTAAGACCAAAAGTTAAAAAAACCCAAAATATTTCATTGTATTTGTTCCTTGACCAGGAGAACACCCATTGTCGGGGGTTGAACCTTGGCAAGATGTCTTACATTGTGTGGAATGGAGAGGGGTATGATCAATCCCTGGCTAATAAGCTGATTTTCCAGTGCATGATCAGTCAATCGCNATAAATTTATATAGCTTGAAAAACATAGGCAACAGTGATCAACGTAAGAGAACATGTCATGTAAAAGACCTTGAACATGACTTTGTTGAATTAAAGGGTCTCTAAATCCACCAATTCGATCAAATTGGATCACGTAAACAACTCATGCAAAAAAAAAACTAGTTGAAATCAAGAATCACATAATTCATTAATTGTCAATTGTTGAATTAAAGAATCATGGGGGTAGTATTCATATGCAGAGAAGAGTGAATGTAAAGGCTGGATTATTGGTTTAAGGNGGGCTAGAACTCATTCACAGCACACCAGATGTGCTTAAAGTGTTAAGACCAAAAGTTAAAAAAACCCAAAATATTTCATTGTATTTGTTCCTTGACCAGGAGAACACCCATTGTCGGGGGTTGAACCTTGGCAAGATGTCTTACATTGTGTGGAATGGAGAGGGGTATGATCAATCCCTGGCTAATAAGCTGATTTTCCAGTGCATGATCAGTCAATCGCCATGGTACCTCATGTCCGGTGAGAAACCAAAGGTGCGAGCACATACAATGTAATTTACTATAGTATGTTTTTGGGTGCTATGAACAATCTACAGTGGAATGCTTCCATTTTTCTGCGAAGACAAATGCCAAACGTAAGCCATTTTTTTCATCCAGATTTTATTAATTCATCAGTTGCCACATCTCCGTCAGTTCCACCTGCAATCATGGTGCAGTGCCAAAAGCCAGTGGCAGTCATGTCTGAGTGAAAACTAGGGATCACCCATTTTCCATAACCACTGACCACTGGCTCCAGATTTGAAGGCAGCTTCGGACTAAGAAAGACACAGTCCTATTCAAGGTACACTGGAGCTGGGAACTAGATACAGCTTCATCCAAAGTCAACTCACTCACTAGCTACAGCTTCATCCAAAGTCAACTCACTCACTAGCTACAGCTTCATCCAAAGTCAACTCACTCACTAGCTACAGCTTCATCCAAAGTCAACGCACTCACTAGCTACAGCTTCATCCAAAGTCAACGCACTCACTAGCTACAGCTTCATCCAAAGTCAACTCACTCACTAGCTACAGCTTCATCCAAAGTCAACTCACTCACTAGCTACAGCTTCATCCAAAGTCAACTCACTCACTAGCTACAGCTTCATCCAAAGTCAACTCACTCACTAGCTACAGCTTCATGCAAATTCAACTCACTCACTAGCTACAGCTTCATCCAAAGTCAACTCACTCACTAGCTACAGCTTCATCCAAAGTCAACTCACTCACTAGCTACAGCTTCATCCAAAGTCAACTCACTCACTAGCTACAGCTTCATCCAAATTCAACTCACTCACTAGCTACAGCTTCATCCAAAGTCAACTCACTCACTAGCTACAGCTTCATCCAAAGTCAACTCACTCACTAGCTACAGCTTCATCCAAAGTCAACTCACTCACTAGCTACTGCATCATCCAAAGTCAACTCACTCACTAGCTACAGCTTCATTCAAAGTCAACTCACTCACTAGCTACAGCTTCATCCAAAGTCAACTCACTCACTAGATACAACTTCATCCAAAGTCAACTCACTCACTAGCTACAGCTTCATCCAAAGTCAACTCACTCACTAGATACAGGTAAGCTCGATCGGAGTACTCTAGGTCCTGAAATATTCACTTGAAGGGTGAAGGTCACCGGCCAAGACATCTGTGCCCTAAGTCATCCGCTTGAGTGGTTTCTGAGTATAGTGGGCGCGCATCCAGCGCAGCTTTGCCTTGTANGCTTCATCCAAAGTCAACTCACTCACTAGCTACAGCTTCATCCAAAGTCAACTCACTCACTAGCTACAGCTTCATCCAAAGTCAACTCACTAACTAGCTACAGCTTCATCCAAAGTCAACTTACTCACTGGCTACAGCTTCATCCAAAGTCAACTCACTCACTAGCTACAGCTTCATCCAAAGTCAACTCACTCACTAGCTACAGCTTCATCCAAAGTCAACTCACTCACTAGCTACAGCTTCATCCAACGTCAACTCACTCACTAGCTACAGCTTCGTCCAACGTCAACTCACTCACTAGCTACAGCTTCGTCCAACGTCAACTCACTCACTAGCTACAGCTTCGTCCAACGTCAACTCACTCACTAGCTACAGCTTCGTCCAACGTCAACTCACTCACTAGCTACAGCTTCGTCCAACGTCAACTCACTCACTAGCTACAGCTTCGTCCAACGTCAACTCACTCACTAGCTACAGCTTCGTCCAACGTCAACTCACTCACTAGCTACAGCTTCGTCCAACGTCAACTCACTCACTAGCTACAGCTTCGTCCAACGTCAACTCACTCACTAGCTACAGCTTCGTCCAACGTCAACTCACTCACTAGCTACAGCTTCGTCCAACGTCAACTCACTCACTAGCTACAGCTTCGTCCAACGTCAACTCACTCACTAGCTACAGCTTCGTCCAACGTCAACTCACTCACTAGCTACAGCTTCGTCCAACGTCAACTCACTCACTAGCTACAGCTTCGTCCAACGTCAACTCACTCACTAGCTACAGCTTCGTCCAACGTCAACTCACTCACTAGCTACAGCTTCGTCCAACGTCAACTCACTCACTAGCTACAGCTTCGTCCAACGTCAACTCACTCACTAGCTACAGCTTCGTCCAACGTCAACTCACTCACTAGCTACAGCTTCGTCCAACGTCAACTCACTCACTAGCTACAGCTTCGTCCAACGTCAACTCACTCACTAGCTACAGCTTCGTCCAACGTCAACTCACTCACTAGCTACAGCTTCGTCCAACGTCAACTCACTCACTAGCTACAGCTTCGTCCAACGTCAACTCACTCACTAGCTACAGCTTCCTCCAAAGTCAACTCACTCACTAGCTATAGCTTCATCCAAAGTCAACTCACTCTCTAGCTACAGCTTCATCCAAAGTCAACTCACTCACTAGCTACAGCTTCATCCAAAGTCAACTCACTCACTAGCTACAGCTTCATCGAAAGTCAACTCACTCACTAGCTACAGCTTCATCCAAAGTCAACTCACTCACTAGCTACAGCTTCATCCAAAGTCAACTCACTCACTAGATACAGGTAAGCTCGATCGGAGTACTCTAGGTCCTGAAATATTCACTTGAAGGGTGAAGGTCACCGGCCAAGACATCTGTGCCCTAAGTCATCCGCTTGAGTGGTTTCTGAGTATAGTGGGCGCGCATCCAGCGCAGCTTTGCCTTGTAGAACCACTTCTTTGCCTTTCTCTGCTCCTGCAGGTATCGATGTTCCCTTGCCCGCACACCTTCCCACCACACCCGGCCCAAGTGGGGCCAAATCCATGAGTTGTCGGAGCTCTCAGCCATCCGGCTTGGCTGTGAGTTGATGCCAGACATTCTGGGGTCACTCTCTCCGTCATGTGTCATGGAGAAGTTATCACGAGAGTGTGGAGCCACATCCTCCCATGCACTCCTGCCGGTGTCAAATAATTCTGCCCTTTCTTCCTCCATTTCGTAGATGGTTTTCCCAGAAAACCAGAGGGACCACATCCCTTTTCCTTCTCCGACCCTCTCCCTCACAGGGTACTTCTCCTCTGCACGTCCTGTTCTTGCGTCGAGATGAATGACAGTGCGGCCGCTGTGGTACGCCCACAATTCTACCTGCGCACCCAACAGCAGCTGCTGGCAACTCCTCTCTTTCTCCTTGTTCTCTGCTGACAACTGCAGTAGCACAAGGATTAAAATGCTCCAGAAAGCATAAGGCATTCATTTTTTTCCAGGTTCACATTCCTGGAAACACACAATTGCCTCTCCCCATGTTTGTAGTCAAACCGTGTCCTCATGAGGAAGTCACTGTTTATGTCTTCATTTGAGAGTGTTTCTTGGCGGCTGTAGAGATTAACTGGAAACTGCCCACCCTCTGCCATATACATGGTAAGTGATCAGCTAAGTACACCAATATTCATGACCAAGCAGACGTGCCCCTATGCAGCCATTTCTGTAAACAGGGTTAAAATTCTGTTGCTGGTGCAACAACAGGAAAAATTCAACGGCATGGCAGTGGATCCCAATTCTTTCATGCGTTCTGCAGCAGAGGGAATCATCATTCAACTTCCCTCATGTTCATTCTTCATGTTTCTCCCTCAATGAATTTCTTATGCATCTTCCTTATGTGTTTTTCTTATGCTTCTTCCTCATGTGATTTCATCGTGTGCTTTTCTTATGCTTCTTCCTTTTCTGTATCCACTCTAGATGGAGGGGGGCTGAGAGCAGTACCTGAGACGCTTCAGGCGATGTCATGTGGCCATGGGTCTGGTGGCTGATGTGGTCCAACACATCCACAAACATCCTGCAAAAAATGAATGCACATTTTTCAGGACATGAGTGAAATTAAAAAAAAGGGTGCGCCACCAGACTCTGGCACAAGAGGTTGGGGGCTCTACCCCTTGTGGCTGGCAGTGATTCTGCCGACTTGTTCTGGGCAGCTCTGGGTCTGGGCAACCCACCTGCCTTGTCTCACCTCTCTGGGAAGTGCTAGGGACACAGTCCCCTCCTGCCTTACCTTGAGGGCAGCTCTGGGGGAATCTCCCCATCTGCCAGTTGATAGGATCTGGAGTAAAAAAAAAAAGAAAAAGAGGGTGCGTGATTGATCTTATGTGTGAGCCTTCCGCATACATTCAATAAACCTTGCGATGTGCTTGGGGAGACTCGTGGAAGACTTTAGGTTGATTCAAGCAGTTTCCAATCATTCATGGTGGCATGGCATGGAATTCCTCTAACAGCATTCTCAACGCACCTCATGTAAGTCGCAAACTCCTCAAATGCGGACGTGGACATGGCCCAGCCCTGTTGCAGCGACCAGCGGCTGTTGCTCGTGGAGTGGTTGTGATGCTCGATGCCAAGAAGCTCACAGTTAGGAATCAAGGGCAGCCTTGACCATTCGGAAGGAAGTCCATACATGCGCCGCCACACCGCCAACAACATTCGTCTGCACACTGATCCACATGCACCACTGCTGCCTCTGCCACCATCTCTGCTACTGCGGCTGCCGCTTTTGACGCCAGTACTGCTGCCGGTCCTATCATTCCCCATGGTAGTGTTTTCTGCGATTCTTGACCGCCATGAACCTACATTCTGTACTTGTTGCACGGTTGTTGAGGCTGCCTTTTCCCCTCCACCTCTCCTCTTTGCGGTGCCGCTATCTGCTTCAAGCTCACTACTGTCTGATTCTTCTGATTCTGCTGTCTCATGCTCTCTCTGACTGTGTNCCCCACCCCCCTGCACGCGCCCAAGATACCACCACATCAACTTCATCCCAACACACCTCCTCATCACAACGCGTATTCCCTCTCTGGCATGGATCCCACCTGCTGAGCAGCAGCTGCCATTGGCTGAAAACCGATCCACGCATGTGGATGCTTCACATGGTTCCTCGGCAGTGGCGGTGACGGTGATGGCAATGGTGATGGTGATGGTGCCAACTCCCACTGCTGCTGCCGATGCTTCTGCTGGAAGGTAGACAAAGGAGACGATTGCTCTTGCGGTGGCTGCTGGTTCTGCCCCTTCTGATGCTGCTGCTTCTGCTGCTGTTCCGTCTGCTCCTTCTGTTGCTGATGCTGATTTTGCTGCTGGTGCTGCGTCTGCTCATTCTTCTGCTTCTTGTTTGGCTGCAGAGGAGGTGGAGCCGTGGCGCAAAGCAGCATGGAGTACGGCAGATGGTTGCGCAAGTGAAGGCCGTGCGCGACAGCAAACACAGCTCCCCAGTCACCAAGTAGCACCGCCCTCTGGTCTTCACCAGCCAGGAAGGGCAAGAGTGATGCAGCGTCAATGTCGTCTGTGCTGCTTAGTTCCTGCGCCGAAAGAGGGCGTTGGGACTTTGAGTCCTGAAAGACACGGAGACATGGAAACCAACACCAGAACGAGCCGCCGGCCATGCCATGTTTGTCCGTCAAGAAACAGCGCAGGCAGGGCTGGTTACTGGAGGGAGCAAGGCATAACCTCCAGATACAGATGGAGTATGGAGTCCACCTTTGAGCAGAATCTGAGGTGTAGATTCCCCAGCGCTGGATTCAGAGCCGAGCCCCGCCTTCCATCCTTGAGAGAAAAGCAGGATACCAGTGCACTTAGCACATGGGCACATGGCCTGTGAGCATGGCCTACATGTCTCATCTTTCAAGCCAGAAGTAGCGGAAACCATACACAGCGCAGCTTGTCCTGCGTCCAACCTTGCCCAAAAGAACTGGAAGTTGCATGGTCATCATACTTTTGAGAGATTTCGCGCTGTGGCCATCAGGATTTGAACATCACACTCTCACCACCTTGCCCAAAGTATTACATGATGGCTATCACGACCACATGCCTCGACTAAAATCCATGAATACAAGCCATGCCCAAAACAGAACGATCATCATCCTTAGACATCAAGCCATGACCATATTACACCATGGTCCTCCCACTGCGAAATGCTGCTGATACACATAATCTGTCATGTCAAATGGATCTGTGGGAAGAAAACATCAAGAGGGTCTGCACAACGGGTCTCCATCGCTGGTGTGCGCAGCCACTGTGCGGCCATCCGTTTCTACAGTGTCGTGCGTTGCGCGGCGGCGGATGACCGCCCGGAGGGAGAGGATCTTCCGCTGTTACATGGTGTGGGGCTTCCACTTGTCCTTGGGCTATCAGAAGGGTGTTCGGTTGAACCGGTCTTTGCCGGTACCTAGCTCACCCTTTCTATTTCTGTCTCATTCCCACCGTTCATGTGCCGTTGGTGGCGGCGACACTTTTCATACCCCGTAGATGTGCCGGTGCAGGGGCGGCTTGCATGCTCTCCATTTCTATAAATTAACATCCTTGTTCCAAAAAAAAGAAAACATCAAGACACAAGGCTGAAAGACCCAACATCCACTCCATCCCCCCCCCCCCCCCCCCCCCCCCCCCCCCCACCCCCCCCCCCCCCCCCCACCAC
>SZWC01006469.1:49294-63974 GCA_023375785.1 Penium margaritaceum
TCAAGGACCTGCTGCACGCCACCTACCAGATGAAGGATCTCGGGTCTGCCCGAGTCTTCCTGGGCATGGAGCTCGAGCATGATCGCTCCCAGGGCATCCTCCATGTCCATCAGGCTGCTTATGTGCAGACTCTGTCCACTCGCTTCGCCGAGGACCTGCCACTCGTGCCGAGCGCATCCTCACCCATGTCGCCCGATGGCCAGGTGAAGCTGAAGAGTCCTGACCCAGCTGTTGTGGGGGAGCCAGTTGACGTGACCACGTACCTGCGAGTCATCGGGTCACTGATGTTCCTGGCGACGACGACGCGTCCAGACATCGCGTTCGCCGTCAACCTCCTGGCCCAGTTTTCTCAGGAGCCGCGTCACCTCCACTACGAGGCCGCGATCCGAGTACTGCGCTATGTCGTCTCGACTCCTCGGCGAGGTCTCATGTTCCGCCGTCAACCGTCTGTTGTCGCAGTGGGTTACACCGACAGCGATTGGGCCGGCAGTCCGGACGGTAAGAGTCGCACAGGCTGGATCTTTCTGATTGGTGGCACGGCTGTGTCCTGGCGCAGTGGCAAGCAGGGGTGTATTGCACGCAGCACTGCTGAGGCTGAGTACGTGGCTCTTGGATCAGGCCCGTGTGAGAGTGTGTGGTTGCGTCGTCTGCTGTCCGAGTTGCGTCAGTCCGTCCCATCCATCACGTTGCATTGTGACGAGGAGAGTGCCATGGCCATCGCCGACAATGACGGCGTGCATCACACACGCACAAAGCACATCAACGTTGAGTATCACTATGTGCGTTCGTTGTTGCATGACGGCAGCATCAGAATCGTGTGGGTTGAGACAGCACGGCAGTTGGCTGACTTCCTGACCAAGGCACTGAAGCGCGACTCGTTCAAGAAGGCTGTGAGTTCGGTCGGCATACGTCCGTGAGTGGCTCTCTCTTTATCTCTGCCTGCGTCTCTGCATGCCCTGGGGGAGTCTGGATGTTGACCGTGTCCCTGTCCGCCCATGTGCACTACGCCTGTGAGTCATGGGGGAGTGTTGGTTTCTTTCGCATCTCTCATTGTGCTCTGTTGTGTCCTCCCGGCTTGTGTACATCGGCGTGCAGATGACGGACGGCGAGACTCGACGCTGATGGAGTGTCGTCCGGTGGAGCCGACGCACGCTGAGGTCTTCACGCAGTTCGCTGGAGCCTCCTCTCTCCGGCGACGCGCTCAGCTCCATCGGCAGGCCTCCTCGGCGGTCGTGCTGCCGGCGGTCATTGACACCGCAGTTGCTGCTTGCATGCGTCCAGCGCGTCCCATCGCGTCTGCATCGTCATGCACTGCCTAGGGTCCCAGTTGCATGTTGTATGGCCCTGTTTGGCAGCATAAACCGTTGTGGGCACTATCTGGGTTTAGGCTGCCATAACTCCTCGCTACTATTTTTCTAGCAGATTCTGACCGCACGGCTGCGTTCGCAGCGTCGGTATTATGGTATGGTCCAATTTTCAGGCAAAACGGACGACGCCCGGGTTTTGGGCTGTCGGCTGCCTGGCAGGCCTCACCGAGAAAACCTGCCAGCCTGAACTGAGCTATTTTCTGATTGGCTGTTGAACTGAGCAACAAGCTCTACAGAGCTGGGGGGGGCCTAGAACTTGGAGGGGTCTCCCATTGTTGTTTATTCTTCATTCTTAATCAGTCACTTGCAGTTTTCAGTTGCTTTCTGACGCTAACACTGGCGCGCACACTTCTGAGTAACAAATCCAGAGCTCCCAGACTTGGACTCTAGAGCAGCGGACTGAGGGGGCAGCTGACTTAAGCAACGAGCGTGGAAGCCCGCACGCTGCATCAACAATGCTGCTGCCCCAACCTGCTGCCTAGGCATTTCCGTTTGGCCTGCCGATGGAGCTGAGCACGTTGACGCGGGGAGGAGGCTCCAGCGAATTGCGTGTAGGCCTCAGCGTGCGTCGGCTCCACCGGACGACACTCCAGCGGCGTCAAGTCTCACCGTCAGTCATCTGCACGCCTATGCACACAAGCCGGGAGGACACAACAAAGCAAAATGAGAGACGCGGAACAACCAACAAGGCACATGTGAGAACAACACCAGCATGCATCAGCGAGACACAGATTCACATCAGCTTCAAGGTGTGAAGAGGGAGAACGATGTTAGGGAAATGCACAACAAAGACACTTGTTGCGGTGCACGTGGGGTGACCCACCTGGCACAGCCAGTTTGCCCCACAACTGTCGCAAAAGCATTGCTTTGCTTATACCTTTTCACATAGGCACCTGAGTGCAAGAGTAGCCAAACTTGAAGAACCTTAAGGATTAGATAAATCGGATGAATGACAAGAAGAATCTCGAGCCGTATGGTGTGGTTGACCAAACACAAGTCGCTTCTGAGAAGTTTCCCAGAACCTTCCTACCCACTTGCCGCGACATTAGGCGTCAGCACCAGGTCAGCGTGTGACAACAATCACAAGTTAGAGACAAAATTGCAAGGGTTTGGGTTGGGACACGAACAGAGTGTCAGGAAACTCAAACTGAATATAATTGCAGAGAGTGATGACAACTGATCAACAATCAGCCTAAATAGTTGCTGGCCGCCTAGAGTCGCTAGGGGCGGCGGTATTTTCGTACCTGCTCAAACTGGCCTAAAACCACGGTTTTAGCCGTAACTCACAGCTCAGGTGTCAGAATCACCCGCTGTCTGCACCAAAACGTGCAGAATGATGAGCTCTACGCAACAGACCCACGCAAGGTGGCTTTGCATCATCCAGACACGAATAGCAAGCAAAACAAGGAAATCGGCCAAAATGACCTGTCCACCGAGAAAACTCTAGAGCACTCGGAACTGCACTAAGAGCACCCATAAATGTATGAGTGCAGTACCGAGACATCAACGTGTGCTTTCCACGACAGGAAGCACACACAAAGTCGCATGTCTCCTCATCACACCGGTACGGGCTGCCGGGTGCGTGGATCTCGACCACGGAGAAAACTCCAGTAACGGCAGACCAGCCAGTCAGGCTGTAGACGCATCATGTGCGTCACACCTGTCATGTCGTAGCTCCTGTTGGTTTTTGCGCATCTCTCATTGTGCTCTATTGTGTCCTCCCGGCTTGTGTACATCGGCGTGCAGATGACTGACGGCGAGACTCGACGCTGATGGAGTGTCATCCGGTGGTGCCGACGCACGCTGAGGTCTACTCGCAGTTCGCTGCAGCCTCCTCTCTCTGCCGACGTGCTCAGCTCCATCGGCAGGCCTCCTCGGCGGTCGTGCTGCCGGCGGTCACTGCCACCGCAGTTGCTGTGTGCATGCGTCCAGCGCGTCCCATCGCGTCGGCATCGTCATGCTCTGCCTAGGGTCCTTGTTGCATGTTGCATGGCCCTGTTTGGCATCATGGACCACCTTAGGCACCGCCTGGGTTCGGGCAGCCATAACTCTTTGCTACTATTTTTCTAGCTGATTCTAACCGCACGACTGCGTTTGCAGCGTCGGCATTATGGTTTGGTCGAGTTTTCAGGCAAAACGGACGACGCCCGGGTTTTGGGCTGTCGGGCGTCTGGCTGGGCTCACCGAGAAAACCCTGCCTGCCAGAAAATACGTCCAGAGCTATTTTCTGATTGGCTGGTTAGTTGAGTAACAACTTCTACACTAGTGGGGGGGGAGCTAGAACTTGGAGGGGTCTCCCATTGTTGCTCATTCTTCATTTCTAATCAGTTACTTTCAGTTTCCAGCTACTTTCTGGCGCTAACACTGGTACGCAACTTCTGAGTAACAAACCCAGAGTTTCCAGACTTAGTCTCTAGAGCAGCAGACTGAGGGGGCAGCTGACTTAAGCAACAAGCGTGGAAGCCTGCACGCTGCATCAACAACGCTGCTGCCCCAACTTGCTGCCTAGCATTTCTATGTTGGTATCAGAGCCAGAGTGTAGCAACAGCAGCAGAAGACTGACGTACAGGTGCCAGACAACGCCGGCGGACCTCCATACGCACCAGTGCAGGGGAATTGCTGCCGGATTTTTTCCGGCAGCATTGACCCGCCTAGTGGCGGCGACAGAATTTCTCCCACGGCCACTGGGCCAGGGGAAATGCTGCTGGATTTTTTCCGGCAGCACTCACCCCACGCTTGACGAGAGGAGGTGAGCGGCCGGCCACGTCAAGTCCTTGCAGGCGACGACGTACGCGACGACGTCCTCCAGGTGTGACTGATAGCAGCAGTAGCTTGCCACAACAGCGAGCAGTGGCAGCAGCGGCCAGCAGCACTAGCACACAGCAGCAGCTGGCAGCAGCAGCAGCTCGCAACAGCAGCAGCCCGCAACAGCAGCAGCCGGAAGTAGCAGCAGCGGCAGCGAGCAGCAGCCGACAGCAGCAGCAGGGCACACCAGCTCGCAGCACCAGCAGCCAGCGGCAGCAGCAGCAACCGGCCGCAGCAGTTGCAGCAGCGGGTGCAACAACAGCCGTAGCAATAGCAGCCGCGGCTGCCCGCAGCTCGCTGCTCGTTGCGAGCAGCGAGCTGCTGGTAGCGAGCTTGCTGCCCGCAATGAGCAGCGAGTAGCAAGCAGCGAGCTCGTTGCTCGCAGCTCGTCGCTCGTAGCAAGCAGCGAGCTCGCAGCGGCGAGCAAGAGAAACACAAAGAAAAAAAGAAAAAAAAACGCGCAGGGACCCCCCCATGTTCGCTTCACGCGCGGCAGCAGCAGGAACAGCTGCAGCAGTAGCCGCAACAGCCGCAGCAGTAGCTGAAGCTGCTGCAGCAGCAGCCGCAGCCGCAGCCACAACCGCAGCAGCAGCAGCAGCCGCAGCAGCAGCAGCAGCTGCAACCGCAGCCGCAACAACAGTAGTAACGGCAGCAGCGGCCGCAGCAGCCGCAGCAGCAGCCGCAGTAAGCAGCAGCAGCAGCAGCCGCAGCTGCAGCCACAGCAGCAGCAGCGGCCGCAGCAGCCGTAGCAGCCACAGCAGCAACAACGGCGGCAGCAGCAGCAGCCACCGCGGCAACAACAGCAGCACAGCCGCAGCAGCCGCAGCAGCAGCGCCGGTAGCACCAACACCGCGGCTGCAGCCCCATTGCGGTGGCTGCATCAAGCGCTACGGACGTCAGCGGCCGTCCGCTGACGTCACTGCTACCGTCACTACTGTCGTCATCAACAAAAAAAACCAACAGGGGGCAACACAATAGCACTTCACACACGTAGTAGCCTCTGCTGGCGTCAGCCATCCTCGGCTGACGTCACTGGTGACATCAGTAGCGTACAAACAAAAGAAAAAAAAACAAGGGACACTAAATCATGGCTGGTAGTCCCGGTGAGGAGGGGTCCTCCTCCGTTGGGGGGACCCCTACCCCTCCTTTCTTGCAGTGACCATATCAGCAGCAGCACCCGCGGCCGCCGTAGCAGCAGCAGCCGCCGCCGCCACAGCAGAAGCAGCCGCCGCCGCCGCAACAACAGGAGCAGCCGCCGCCGCCACCGTAGCAGCAGCCGCCGCCGCTGCAGTAGCAACAGCCGAAGCAGTAGCAGTAGCAGCAGGAGCAGCTACCGCCGCCGCAACAGCAGCAGCCGCCGCCGCTGCAGCAGCAGCAGCCGCCGCCGCCGTAGAAGCAGCAGCCGAAGCAGCAGCAGCAGCAACAGTCCACCGGTGTCGTTGGCGGCAACCCTGACCCCCTCGTTGCTCTTCAGCAACAACTCGCTGCCTTGACGCAACAGCTTGCAACGGTACAGCCAGTCACCTCCCTGACCGCCACCAGTGTGCTGCCGACGTTCATCCCTCCAGGGCACACCAGCCCCGCTGTGTCTGTTGCCACGTACTACCTGGCACAACAGTAGACTCAGCGCCAGCGGCAGACAGTGACCTCCGTCCTTGGCCCCACTCTGGGTGCCGGCCGCACGCAGAAGGACTTTGAGATGCCGCCGCCGCCGCTTCAGGCCGACGAGCAGTTCCGGAGCTGGGAGCTCAGCTTCTGGATCTGGGCGCAGGGTGAGGGTCTGTGGGCCTACTACACCCTCCCTTACGACTCCACCCAGGCCGATCAGCTGTATGACGCTAGTCGCGCCGTCTGTGCCCTTGTCCCAATCGCCCCTCCAACTTTCCGCCTTGCCCTGGAGCCCTTCCTCGGCGACTTCACCGCTGGCGACATCCCAGACCCTGCAACCGCATGGCACGTCCTCACCAGGCCCCATCCCCTGTCCAGCGATGCTGAGATCAGCCGTCTGCTCCGGGAGTTCAACTCCCTGCACATGGGGGAGACCGAGACGGTCACTGCCTACTAGCAGCGGGTGGAGGACATCCTTCGTCGACTTGGCAAATCTGCTCTGCCCCCTCTGTCCGCGCTCCTCACCATCAAGCGCGGCGCCACCAGCGCGTTCGCAAACGTCTTCGTCCACTACCCCCAGGACGTCCTCTCCACCATGGAGGCCCAGAGCACCCTCATGCCCTGGGCATATGAGCTCTTCCTCCGCATTGAGGAAGCTCGCCAGGAGTCCCAGCTCCATCGCACGGAGGCCCTTGCATCCCCTGCCGTCGCCTCCCCTGCCGTTGCCTCCGTGGCCATCGCCTCCCCCGCCGCAGCTACCTCATCATCTTCAGGGAAGAAGAAGAGAAGCGGGAAGAAGAAAGGCAAGGGTCCACCGCAACAGCAGAAGCAGCAGTCGTCGACCGGGTCCAGCAGTGGTGGCTCGGTCTGCCACAACTGTGGCCAGTCCGGGCACGGGTGGTACACGTGCCCTCTCCCGATGGACGAGGCGTGCGTCATCGCCACCATGCGTCGCCAGCGGAAGCGCCGTCTCACCTCTGCCGCCATCGCTGCTGCTGGCCTTGACACTCCGACCTCGTCCAGCAGCTCTGCCACTCCGACAGCTCCGCTTGTCCCGCAGACACCCGCGCCGCAGCAGTTCTACCCACAGCCGTCGGTGCCTCCGCTTCCTGCGCCAGCTCAGTCCTCCCACTACCCGGGCTACGGCGCCGTCACTCCGCACTCCGTTTACACTCTTGGCCGGTTCTCCCGTGAGCGTCAGATGGAACAGTTCATCGCGCTCCAGTTTGGCCTGCCTCGCCCTCCTCCCTAGGGAAGTACGAGTCGCATAACCTCCTGCCCTCCGGCCTAGCCCTGTATGACTGAGACTGAGCTACGGTCGTGTCCCGTCTCCTCGTCTGTCTTGTCGTCTCCCGTGGTCTCCTCCACCCCACTCCTTGACGACATTGCGTGGCTTGACGATTGGCAGTCTCGTTTGGCGCCTCCTTCCACCGCGTCCGCGTCCCTTGCTTGCTGCAATGTGACCGTGAGCGATCTGGCGACCCCTCTCCAGGACCCTGCTGAGACTTGGATCATCGACTCCGGGGCCACGCATCACATGACGGCCTCTGGTGAGGCCTTCAGTATGCTCGGTCGTGTCGGCGATGTCATTGGTGTCCGGATGGGTTCCGGACAAGTGTTGCCTGTCCGTGGTGTTGGCATCATTCGTTTCCGTGGTCCTACCGGTGACGTCTTTCTGACCGATGTCCTCTTCGTCCCTGGTCTCGAGCTCAGCCTTCCGTCCGTGACTGCCCTTGACCGCATGAGCATGGACGTTGTGCACTCGCGTGGTGTCGGCAGTGTGTCGTTGCGTCCGTCTGGTCTTGTCATACTACACGCCACCGCTCGTGGCAACCTGTGGCATGTTCCTCGCCTCTCCTCTTCTCCTCCCGTCTCCTCCCCGTCGGCCGCCACAGACCATGTGTTTGTCACATGTACGCTTTCTCCTCAGCACACCCGCCTCTTGCACCGCCGCCTTTGCCACGTCCACTCTGCCGCCGTAGAGAGCATGCTCCGCACCCAGCCGGCCAAGGACCTTGACCCGGAGACTTTCCCTCTCCCATGCCCCACTGAGTGCATTGACTGCGCTCATGGGAAGATGCACCGGTCCACTTACCCCTTGTCTTCCTCCCGTGCGTCCGCCCCTCTCGACCTTGTCCACTCGGACGTCGTGGGCCCTCTCCCCACCCCGTCCGTCGGTGAGCATGGCCGCTATGCCCTCACCCTTACGGACGACTATTTTCGCTACTGTTGGGTCTTCTGCCTTCGGCAGAAGAGCGATATCGCCCGAGCCATTCAGGACTGGCTTGTCCTCGCGGAGCGCGAGTGTGGCCGCCCTCTTCGCCGCTTTTGCTCCGATCGCGGTGGAGAGGTGAAGCCACGACCTCGCCTCCCGCGGGATCCACCATGAGACGTCTGTGCCCTACACACCCGCCCAGAACGGCGTCTCCGAGCGGTGGAACCGTACCATGGCCGACGCCGTTCGCACCATGCGAGTCGAGTCCGGTCTCTCCGATGGCTTCTATTTTGAAGCCATGGCCTACATGACCTGGGTCTGGAACCGGGTTCCCCACGGTCCCCTTCCCCGCCAGTCCACGCTATACCAGTACTGGTGCGGTCGGCGCGCTGACCTCCGCCCGGCTCGCGTCTGGGGCTGCGTGGCCATTGTGTGGCTGCCCGCCCCATAGCAGGGCGGCAAGCTCGCCCCCCACGGACGCCCCTGCACCTTCCTCGATGTGTCTCATCAGTCCAAGGCCTGGCGCTTCTGGGACCCATCCTGACACTACATCGTCGAGTCCCGTTATGCCCTCTTCTTCGAGGACTTGTTTCCCCGCGACCTCATCCGCTCCGGCTCGTCCGTGTCCCTCCCGTCGCGTGGGGGAGTGGTGAGTCCGTCCTCCGTCCTGTCGCTTCTGGGTGACACATCTCTCCGTCCCTCTGAGCTGGTAGCTCCTGTCGCGTCCTCCGGCCCCCCCGGGCCAACAATCCCAGCCGCGTCCACTGGCCCCTCGGAGCCAGCTGCCCCTGTCGCGTCTGCTGGCCCCTCCGGACCAGCTGCCCGAGTCGCGTCCGCTCGCCCCTCCGGGCCAGCAGCGCCTGTCGGTTCCGACTGCCCCTCCGGGCCGATAGCCCCAGTCGCGTCCGCTGGCCCCTCCAGCCCACCAGCCCTTGTCACGTCCGCTGGCCCCTCCGGGCCAGTAGCGCCTGTCGCGTGTGCTGGCTCCTCCGGGCCGACAGCCCCAGTCGCGTCCGCTAGCTCCTCCGGGCCAGTAGCCCCGTCCGCCTCCGTCGGCCCGTCAGACTCCGGGCCATCTCCTGCCCGACCGCGCTACACACGTGGCCCAGGCGGCAGCCTCCGACCTCGGCCGACAGTGAGCACGCAAACCGTCACACCACGTCCCATGGTGCAACCCCCAGGCTTCGACGACGGCACTAGGAGAGTTTGGCGGCTGCGGAAGGCCCTCTATGGCCTGAAGCAGTCACCTCGGTGCTGGAACCAGGAGATCAGCAGCACGCTTCTCCGTGGCGGCCTCCAGTGCAGCACCGCTGACCCCGCATTGTTCGTCAGCCCGCGAGGTCAGACCTTCATCGCAGTTCTGGTCTACATCCACGATCTCCTCATTGCGTCACCAGACACGGCCGCCATCCAGCGTGTCAAGGAGTTGCTGCACGCCGCCTACCAGATGAAGGATCTCGGGTTTGCCCGAGTCTTCCTCGGCATGGAGCTTGAGCATGATCGCTCCCAGGGCATCCTGCACGTCCACCAGGCTGCCTATGTGCAGACCCTGTCCACTCGCTTCGCCGAGGACCTGCCCCTCGTGCCTAGCGCATCTTCACCCATGTCACTCGATGGCCAGGTGAAGCTGAAGAGTCCTGACCCAGCTGTTGTGGGGGAGCCAATTGATGTGACCACGTATTTGCGGGTCATCGGGTAACTGATGTTCCTTACGACGACGACGCGTCCAGACATCGCGTTCGCCGTCAACCTCCTGGCCCAGTTCTCTCAAGAGCCGCGTCACCTCCACTTCGAGGCCGCGATCCGAGTGCTGCGCTATGTCGTCTCGACCCCTCGGCGAGGTCTCATGTTCCACCGTCAGCCGTCCGTCGTCGCAGTGGGCTACACTGACAGTGACTGGGCTGGTAGTCCAGACGGTAAGAGTCGCACGGGCTGGATCTTTCTGATCGGTGGCACAGCTGTGTCCTGGCATAGTGGCAAGCAGGGGTGCATTGCACGCAGCACTGCTGAGGCTGAGTACGTGGCCCATGGCTCAGGCGCATGTGAGAGTGTGTGGTTGCGTCGTCTGTTGTCCGAGTTGCGCCAGTCTGTCACATCCATCACCTTGCATTGTGACAATGAGAGTTCCATGGCCATCGCCGACAACGACGGTGTGCATCACACACGCACAAAGCAAATCAATGTTGAGTATCACTATGTGCGTTCGTTGTTGCATGACGACAGCATCAGCATCGTATGGGTTGAGACAGCACGACATCTGGCTGACTCCCTGACCAAGGCACTGAAACGGGACTCGTTGAAGAAGGCTGTGAGTTCAGTTGGCGTGCGTCCGTGAGTTGCCCTCTTTGTCTCTGCCTGCGTCTCTGCGTACCTTGCGGGAGTTTGGATGTTGACCGTTTCTCTGCCCGCCCATGTACACTACGCCTGTGAGTCATGGGGGAGTGTTGGTTTTTGCGCATCTCTCATTGTGCTCTATTGTGTCCTCCCGGCTTGTGTACATCAGCGTGCAGATGACTCACGGCGAGACTCGACGCTGATGGAGTGTCATCCGGTGGAGCCGACGCACGCTGAGGTCTACTCGTAGTTCGCTGGAGCCTCCTCTCTCCGGCGACGTGCTCAGCTCCATCGGCAGGCCTCCTCGGCGGTCGTGCTGCCGGCGATCACTGCCACCGTAGTTGCTGTTTGCATGCGTCCAGCGCGTCCCATCGCGTCAGCATCGTCATGCTCTGCCTAGGGTCCTTGTTGCGTGCTGCATGGCCCTGTTCGGCATCATGGACCACCGTAGGCGCTACCCGGGTTCGGGCAGCCATAACTCTTTGCTACTATTTTTCTAGCTGATTCAGTCTGCACGACTGCGTTTGCAGCGTCGGTATTATGGTATGGTCCAGGTTTCAGGCAAAACGGACGACGCCCGGGTTTTGGGCTGTTGGGCGTCTGGCAAGGCTCACCGAGAAAACCCTGCCTGCCAGAAAATAGGTCCAGAGCTATTTCCTGATTGGCTGGTTAGCTGAGTAACAACTTCTACACTACTGGGGAGGAGCTAGAACTTGGAGGGGTCTCCCATTGTTGCTCATTCTTCATTCTTAATCAGTTACTTTCAGTTTCCGGCTGCTTTCTGGCGCTAAGACCGGCGCGCGCACTTCTGAGTAACAAACCCAGAGCTTCCAGACTTAGTCTCTAGAGCAGCAGACTTAGGGGGCAGCTGACTTAAGCAACTAGCGTGGAAGTTCGCACGCTGCATCAACAACGCTGCTACCCCAACCTGCTGCCTAGCATTTCTGTTTGCTCCTGGATAAGTCCCTGGACGATCCGGAGTGCCGTCGGGTCGTCACGATCTCCAATGCGGCCACCGCTCACCATCAGCTCCGGGTGCACCGGTAGCTGCCACGGCTGTGGCTCGTGACGGGTGGAAGCCACTCATACCAACACTCCCCCTAGCTGACACATCCGTCAAGGCCACAATGGCTGAGCAAAGACAGGACAAGATGGCTCGGGAAACCAATCATGGCAAGCATCGATCAAGCATGCCACAGCACAGGGTCTCCTCGTGACAATGGTGCATCCCACCAAGTGCCCGGGTCTCGACCATGCACGAAGGCAATCACACACACGTGTCAAACNCTGTGGCTCGTGACGGGTGGAAGCCACTCATACCAACACTCCCCCTAGCTGACACATCCGTCAAGGCCACAATGGCTGAGCAAAGACAGGACAAGATGGCTCGGGAAACCAATCATGGCAAGCATCGATCAAGCATGCCACAGCACAGGGTCTCCTCGTGACAATGGTGCATCCCACCAAGTGCCCGGGTCTCGACCATGCACGAAGGCAATCACACACACGTGTGAAACATCATGCAAGAGAGACAAAGAAACAAGGTCTCCTCGTGACTCCAGAAAATGTCTCCGGGTATCCGGGTCTCGACCACAGCATGCATGGATCACACATAGCACGTGGGGACAATGGGTCTCCACATCACAGCGTAGAACTCACCAGGTGCGCGGGTCTCGACCAGCATAACCTCAATCACAACATCGTGGCACACTCCAAGCAACCTCGCTGTCCTCACAAGAGTGTCAGGCCAAAGCCCACACACCAACAGCTTCATGTTGTATGAACCTTCAACCAAGAATGATAAACCTCACGACCAAGTGTTTATTTTTGTTTAAGATCTGGTTTCCAAAGTGTCTGGCATCGATTGATGGACACAAAATGCGGAAATGTTGAAATTGGGTCCAAGGCCAGTCCACCGAGAAAATCCTAAAGCGAGAGAAAAACTTTAGGTCTTTGTTGAGAAATTGCTAGGAAGCTTCCTAGCCTTGCTGCTTCTGATGTGGCGACACAGTCCAGTCAGTTCACGGACAAGCAAGCAAGCGAGTGCAAGAAATAGCAAGAGTTGGGCTAGGGAGACGCGCAAAGTCTCATAAGCTCCAATAGTTTAGTAACACAGAGAGAGATGACAACTTACAAGTACACAACATAAATACCTGTCACGACGCACGACGGGTGATGCACGCGGCAGTGTCAATTTGTCCTAAGCTTGCTGAAAACCACTATTTTGGCCGTAACTCCGCGCACAGGCATCCAAACACAAGACCTTCTCAACCTAGAGAAGCAGAATCTCAAGTCAGACACTATGACTGGTCGCACGCATAAGTCCGGCATCGATCGGTGGACAGACAATGCAAAACATGAAAATCGGGCTCGAGAGCCAGTCCACCGAGACAATTCTAGCGACTGCAGAAAAACTGTAGAGCACCCCTGCAAGCACCCGGGACGTCGTGGTAGCTGTCTGGCAACTGCTGGTGGGTGGAGCCACCACCCGTCGGTGCTCCTTCGCCAGCTAGGTTCGCGTCAAGGATCTGCACGAGCATGGACACGGCCGAGTGGTCACAGTAAGTTGTACCAATGGACGGGGACAACCCACATCACAACACTCCCGAATGACCCGATGGTATGCATGTCCATACACGTGCAGAACTGACATATGTGCATAACAAGATGCTAGACAGTCCATGCTCACACACCCCTCTCTCAGCCACTCTCGGGCAAGGGGCGTAGCCCGACAGAACGAATGGCCACCACGAACTTTCCGCGTGCTAGTGCCTTGGTCAGGAGCACAGCAGATAGGTGACCTCCTGTGCTGCTGATGTTACTGTAACGTACTCAACTTTGGCAGAGTGAAGTGTGATATGTCTTGTCGCTTGCTCGACCATAAAAGCTGGTGGCACTCCACCAGTCCTCCTCCTTGCCTCCAAAATATGCATCGACAAAGCACTTTACCTCCAGGTCCTTTGAGGTGCTGAAGCGTAGTGCCCTGTCCTTTGTTGCTCTCATGTACGTAAGGGTGCGTTCAAGCTCCTTACACGCCTACGTTGTACAGGTCTCATTTCCACATGCAAGGTTCCCCCTAGTATATTATAGGTCCGGTCACATGCATTTCGGAGCATGCATGACTGACCCAACTCTATTGTGGTAGTCAATCCCGCTCCTCCCTGTTTGTCTCTAATGTGTCAACTGTTGTTGGGTCAAGGGTGTTGGTACATGCCAATCGGGCATGTCAAAGTGCTCGGAGACCTTTTGTGTAGTAAGTCTCTCAGCTCCAGGATGCGCAAGTCGTCATTGCGCTTGATGTTCATGCCGAGGTAAAACTTGAGGGACAACATGAGGGTGATGTTGACCTCTTTGGCCTTTGTGGTAGCCGTTTCTTGGATGAATTTTGTACATGGGCCAATGTTGAGGATATCATCCACATACACAAGAGCGAAGCAGTCAGGCCGAGCGTCAGGAGCAGATCTGTAATGGAAGAGACAAACGTTGTAGGCCAATGGATGAAAGTCGAGGTTTCCAAGAAGTGCCTACCGGTTCCTATACCAGAGGAGTGGACTTTGCTTCAAGTCGGAGGCTCTGGACCAGCTTGCACACACGGAGGGATACGTGTGCAAGACGTTGCTCACAAAACTATGCAACAACAAGCTCGCAAAGGAGAAGGCCGGGCTTCTTTCCAGCACACATTTCATAGCAGCAAGCATTGCTCATGTCAATGCAGATCATCCATTGTGGAAAAGCTAGTCGAAGATGAACTTGGCCTCATCACAGGTCTCCACTCGCCCCAATCCGAATTCCCACTCACGCAGCGCTAGTGGCAAGCAAATGGGATCACGGCATGTAGTAGAATGACACTATTGCAAAAAGATTTACCACAAGCAAAGAGACTACAGGAAGCAGATTGTGAATGAGGAGCGAGCAAAGAAGGATAGGAAGGGGGAAAATCCGGGAGACAAGGGGACAGAGAAGGAGGATGGAGATAAGGAGATGGCTGTTCAGGAGTCCGAGAAGAAAGGAACGGATTGATGCAAGAATGGGTTTGACTAATCTATATCCGTGTTTCAACTCCTGGATATACAGGGCAATGGTCTCGTCCGCTTGCCGTATGTGTGGTATCTGGACATCAGGTATACATCACACATCACGTTTGACAAGACTTGCCTCGAAGACCTCCAACGAAGCACAAAGGGTTTCATGACTGTTGCCAACAACCTGCAGGTGCAAGTGTTTGAAAAAGGAATAGTGATTGTAACAGGTCAGAAAGGAGCACAGGTGAACTTTCGAGATGTTCTCTACATCCAAGAGATGTTCTCTACATCCAAGAGATGTTCTCTACATCCAAGAGATGTTCTCTACA
>SZWC01006469.1:88834-140036 GCA_023375785.1 Penium margaritaceum
ACACGAGAGAGAGAGAGAGAGAGAGAGAGAGAGAGAGAGAGAAATGAAGCACAGAGCAAATAGGGAACCCAAACCCAGCGCCCACTCCCAATCCAACGCCTCATATGGGGGGATCAGGAGTGAGCGAGGGAGGGCCAAGGCAAGCCAGTCCGCGTTGATGCCAACGCCTCATTTGGGGGGCACCGACAAGGAATGGAGGAGAAGATCACAGAGGAAACGGGAAAAAATGCAACGAAGACAGAGGGGGGAGGTGCGCGAAGAGTGGTCGAGAGAAAAGTAGGAGAGAGGGCAGAAACAAGTGACGGGAAGTAGTCAAGGAGTCAGAAGGCCGATGCGATTGCAGAGGGCTGCATGCTGGTCGGGTGAGAGAGCCGTGGTGAGAACGACTGTGGTGTGCTCAGGAGTCAGAACGTGGAGCATGGCAACTTCCCCATCAGCAACAGAATTGCGCACGTAGTCATACTGGCGGCGGACATGCTTGGTGCGGTCATGAATGACAGGGTCCTCCGAAATGACTGTGGCATCGTCATTGTTGCACCAAATGGGTGTGGCCTCGCGTTGGTCAAAGCCGAGCTCGCTGAAGAGCATGTAAAGCCAGAACGCTTCACGAGCGCTTTCGCTCTTGGCGATGTATTCAGCCTCCATGGAGGAGAGGGTGACAACAGACTGCATCTTCGAGTGCCAACTGACGGGGCCACCATTGAGGAGAAAGACATACCCGGAGGTGGAGCGGCTGGTGACATGGTCTCCAGTTAGATGAACGTTGCAGAAACCCTTGAGGATGTTGTTCCAAGAGGAGGAGTAACGGATACCAAGGGAGGCCGATGCATGAAGGTAGCGGATGCTTTGTTTAGCAGCCACTACATGGGCTGTGGTGGGTTGTCGACAACATTGGCTGAGGATGGAGGCTGCGTAGGCCAAGTCGGGACAGGTGGCGACAGAAGCATACATAAGAGAACCAACCATCCTGGAGTAGAGTTGAGAGTCAGCTGCCAACACAATTGCCGGGGAAGGTTGGATCTTGGTGAGGTCATGGTCCTTGGCAAGTGGATTGGACGTGGCTGTACATATATCAAGTCCGAAATTTGCAGCAACATGTTGAGCGTACTTGCTTTCAGTGAGGATGACATGACCCCGAGTGGATTCAACATCGATCTCAATGGCGAGATAGTACCGCAGAGGGCCCATGTTAGACATCGCAAAACGAGTGGAGAGCTGAAGTTTGAAAGCATCGATGACGGTGAGATTGGGGCCAAAAAGAATGAGGTTGTCGTCGTGAAGAATCACACCCAGAATAGCACTGCCGGACTGGAAGTAGACCGAGTGATCAGAGTGTAGACGGTGCAGACCTTGAAGGAGAAAGACTCGTGGATTGTCGGAGTCCACCGGTTTGGAGCTTGTTGGAGGTCAGAGAGTGAACGGTTAAGCTTGCAGACCATATCGTCTTTGCCCGAACAGACAAGCCTTCAGGTTGAGTCATGTATCTGGTCTCTTTGAGGTTTCCATTCAGAAGTGCGCACTTGATGCCGAGAGTCTGGCTGTAGTCACAGGCTACAGGCTACAAGGCGGGTCTTGCGGCGTGTAAAGTCTCCCAAGCTGTCAGGCTTGGTTGTGAAGATCCACTTACAGGTGACCACAGGTGTTTCCCTTGGACAAGGGATAAGATCCCAGGCGTGTTGCTTTTGAAGCTGAGAGAATTCAGCTTGCGCTGCTTCTTTCCACAGTGCAGCATTGGGACAATGCATGGCATCTTTATAGCTTGTAGGATCGTCTACAATGGAGAATTCAGCTGGGATCCATGATTTGAATGGAGCAGAGAGAAGTTTTGAAGCCAATGCGATAGACAGAGCTGATGGAAGCACTGGCGCAGGAAGGTCAGAAGCGGGAACGTGTTCTTTAGAAATAATGGGAAGCATAATAGTAGCATATTCTTCAATGGAGGGGTCGACGGAGAACTTTTGCACTGGCTCTAGAGTTGATTCAATGTGGATGTGAGGAATAATGATCGGTGGCTCCACACTCACGGCACGATTGGAGAAACTTTCATCAAAGACAGGGCGACAGCATCGAACAACAGTCTTGATGGTGGGATCCCAGAGCCGGTAAATGTCACGACTGTCCTCATATCCAAGCAGAATACACGGTTTGGAACAAGCATCCGGTTTGGTTTGTCCTGCTGGGCGGATCCAGGCATGAGTTGTGCATCCAAAGACGCGAATGCGGCCCACATGAGGGCGGAGTCCAGTCCAGGCTTTGTAAGGAGTAACTGTGTCCTCAGGAAGCTTGGAAGTGGGTAGAAGGTTTGCGATGTACGCTGCCGTAGCGAGAGCTTCAGCCCAGAAGGCCGTGGCCAAACCCGCTGTGTGAAGCATGATGCGTTTCTGGTCCAAAAGAATGTGCTCGGCACGTCTGTTTTGTTGCGTTGTGCTTGGCTTGGTCGTGAGATGTTGGATCCCTTTACTCACATAGAAGGCGTTGAGATTGAAATCGACAGACTCACCGCCGTTGTCTGTCTTGATAGTCTTGACTGTCAAACCCTTTCATTTTCCACTTGATTCATCCAGACTTTGAGAATTTCTGGAACTTCGTTCTTGTAGCGGAGGATCTTGACCCATGTCATATGTGTGCAGTCATCAACGATGACCAGAAAATAGTGCTTCCCTGAAAGAGATGGCTCCTTTATGTAGCAGAGGTCAAGATGAATCAGTTTAAGTGGCTGTTTGGCAATGTGTGCTGAGTGTAAAGAGAATGGAGCCGGATCTTGTTTGCTAGTGATGCAGCCGTGACAGGGATTGTCATGGCTGGTGGAAGATCGTGTACAAGATGCTGGGCGTCCATGGTGTTGAGAGTGTTATAACTGACATGAGCCCGCCGGCAGTGCCACACTTCTGCTTCAATCAGATGGCCGGAGCCATGTGAGGGACCTGCGATAAAACGGTTAGTAGTTGCTGTTACAGCGAACACCATTTCAAGTGTTTTACTGCTTGTGGGAGCCTCAGGTGTATCAAGGATAGTGAGATTTCCTTGTCTATGGGCCTTGGCTTCCAGTTGGGAGTTGTAGATATTGTAGTTTTTGTTGGTATCAAAGACCACCTTGAATCCTTTGTCATGCAGTCGAGTGACAGAGAGAAGATTTGCAGCTAAGTCGGGGACGTAGAGGACTTCAGAGAAGGTGCAAACTGCTTTCTCCCCGGCAAGGGAGATGCCCACCCGAACAGTTCCTTGACCATAGGCTGGGATGACGCGGCCACCACTTACCCGTACTTCTCTTGGAATGGCGAACTTGGTATAGGTAATGAACCAGTCCTTCTTGCACGTCATGTGCTTGGTGCAGCCTGAGTCAATGCTCCACGCCAAGACGCCTGCTGCTAAAAGAAATGCACTCTCAATGGTGCACATGGTCAGCTCCTCTAGAGTTTTTTCTTTGATTTCCGATGAGCCTTCTCCTGAAGAAGAGTCTTCCTCTTCGGTCCAGGTGGGGTCTTCTCATACAAGATTCAGAGACGTGCTGGGTGAGGAGTTGTATTGAGGTTGTGTCCTTGTCAGAAGAGCGTAAATCCCTGACACAATGCTTGACATATTGTTGGCAGGTCCAGCGTCCTGTCCAGTGGTTAGAAAAGCATGTTGTTGTCACGGTAGGTGTGAGCTGTGACCCCCGGATTTTCTAGGACAGTCTGCTGTAATATGTCCAAATTTTTGGCAGGTCCATCACTTCCTTTCATCAGGATGAACATGGGGTCGTGGTGAGTAAATCCTTTGAGGAGATCGATGGGGGGAGTCGACAAGGCCTCCTTTTCCTGATTGCCTATTTCCATAGGAACCAAACTTCTTAGTTTGTTGTCCTTAATATTGGCGACAAGACCTGTCTCACCTCCGTTGTCTTTGATATACTGTTCTTCAGTGAGACTAAGTTCTTCAATCACTTTTTTCAAGTGTAAGGGTATATGGTTGCACCGGTGGTGGTGCGGCAGCAGCCTGGCCATTGTCAGCATTGCCACCTTGAGGATTACCAGCTTGACCAGCGGTAGCTGCTAGAGCTTGGTTGAACTGTGTCTGAAGTTGTGCCAGCTTGTCGTCAAAGGTCTTGCCTTGTTTTGAAAGGTTAAGAGTCTGTTGATGGTGTCCTTGAATCTGGGAGGAAGACTTCGGAATAATGTTAGCACCAGAAAACGTTCTAAAATCACTTCACCCAATCCGCTGATACGGCTGGCTAGATGCTTGAAATGTGAGATGTGATCCTCAAGACGCATCCCTTCCTCCATAGTCTGAGTATAAAACTCTGTCAAAAGGCTACCAAGTTCCACATCACTGGTTTTCTCGTATCAATTCTTCAGGGTTCTCCATGTTGTTCAGGGAAAGAGATTGTCATTTCCATATCAAATGATGATCTTCAGACGTTCTGTAAGTTGCATTGCCAGAAGTGAAAAGCCTTATCGCATTTTAACTGCCGTTTTTCACGCTGTTCTTGAGTGGCGGCGGGGTCAAGAGTCTCAGTTGCTGGATCAGTGACCACTCCCCATAACCCTTTGTTCTGATAAATAATTTGCATGTAGAAGGAAAATTTGTGGTAGTCATCTCCGTCAAATGGGGCCATCTTGGAAAGATCACCATGAATGCCGCTGCTCGTCATGTTATCGGTGGTACCGGCGTCCCTTGAGAATCCTTGAAAGGCACCAGCTTCTCTGATACCAAATTTTGACATTAGAACCTCCGGAATCTTCTAGTACCTTTCAATCTCCTTCTTAAATAATGCATCTCTTGATCTTGTGAGGTACAGCAACCGCTATTGCACTTGTCACTTCATATACGCACAGTCACTTGTGCTCAAGATACACTTACACACGTGCTCTGATAAAATCAACTGAGAGCAAAAACACAATGTTCTTCTCAAGATCTTTCACATGGTCCAACTCTTTCTTGAAAGAATAAAACACAGACAAAGCAATAATATACACAAACCTACAGCTATTTATGTAGCTACACTAGCTATCAGCAGGAAAATACGAGTTTCAGGTGGTCCAGTCTCTTCGATACCTCAGTCACATGGTCATCCGGACGCTGCTCGATGACTCCCAGTCATCGGCAGACCGAGGTTGGCAGATGCCCAACGCCCTCGGTGCGATACACGGACAAGATCGCCCGAGTCTGCGGCAATCTTCTTTTTGCCGTCGATCCACGCTCGATGCTCGAGAGGAGTTCCCGCTCAAACTCTTGAGCCATCAATGGTGGAGATGAGATCTTGGTCTTTCAGGATGATCCTCCGCTCTCCGATTGTTAATGTAAAGTATTCAATCCAGTGAACCGAGGATCGAGCGAGATCCACCGATCTCAATCGACCCTAGACCATTAGTAGTCATGGCTTCATCTCCAGCTACGTCAGCAGTTCTGTGATATTATTTGTGGCCGAGCGACTTGTGTCGCTTGCTGTCTGCAACTGTAGTGCGAAGAGCCTGCTTTGATTTGCGACAGGAACTATTCCCCGTTCTACTGTTGCATGTGTCACAATGAGTATGGGTACGAATTACCCCATCTTTCCAATAATTCCAACAGTGGGGATGTCAAGAGGGGGGAGGGGGGGTCCAATCGACAACAATTTGACCTCATCTACAGTGCTGCCTCCCCCTCCCTTCCCGTGCCAAACATCCAAAGTGCATTGGAAACATGTATTGGACAGTAAATGCTGTGAAGAATGGGAATCGTGAGGTAAATCTACACCGGTCAACAAAGTGAAATGCAGTTGCTGTGACTTTTTGTGCATCAATGAGAATTAATTGATGGAAGAAACCTTTTTAGATAAAGGTGATGTGCTCAAAGCAAGCTCGGTTACTTCTATTTGGTGTCCTTGGGTGTGTCATCTCCAACCCTCCATCCCTGTTCTCCATTACCCCGATGGTATGTGGAGAGTACATTGAGACGTGTATCGTGTCAACCATATAGCCTGTATACAAACAAATGTGCAGGGTTCTTTTCCTTGTCCTCAACATTTCTCTACATCAAATACATCGACAAAGTTTTGTGAACAGGCCCTAGAAGCATTGTTGGATACATTCATCTAGTACAATGTTGTGATTTTGGAGGAGGGGGGATGGGAGGAGCATGTGTTGAACCACATCTCCTGAGCGGAGTTGGGGAGATGGAAAACAAGAAGCATTCAACTCTTTCAAAAATGCTCTTAACTCACCAGCTGTAGGATTGGCAGATCCAACGGTGGACTACATCATGGCCACCGACATATCCGACCAACTAATCGTAGTCGTTCTCCTCCAAGACAATGGTGGTGGAGAACTACCGGTCGCTTATATGTTGAAAAAACTGCGAGGAAAAAACTCAACTACGTGGTGCACAAAAAGAAACGCTCGCATTTGTGCACACGTTCAAGACAAGGCAGTGTTACTTGGAACGCCGATGATGCATAATCCGCATCGACTACCACACACTCAAATATCTCAAGACTCATCTGACTCAGAGCCATCAAAAAACTTGACTGATGGAGCTCCTTGAGTCCAACTTCGAGTACGGTATCGAGTACCGACCTGGAACAACAAATCCAGCGGATACTCTAAGCTGAAGACTAGACTTGATGGCGGATATTAACATATTGCTCGTCAAACGAGACATGAACCTCGCAATGCCATTTGCTAAGGGTCAGGATTTTGGTGAGTATGGCTAAGTTTTGGTTTGACAACACCTACAAGCGACGGCGATTCAAGAACCAGGTCATCGTATCACAAAATGAGGAGTTGCGACGGATGCTATTGGAGCAGTGCTGCCATGACAAAGTTCCATGTGGACACTTTGGCAAGAACAAGGCACCCAAGATGTTGACAAAATATTATTGGTGGGATCAGATAGAGACAGACATGGTAAACGTTTGCAAGTCGTGCAACACATGTCATTGACAAAAATCTCAATGCATGAGGCCACCATGACTGCTACAACCTCTCCTTGTTTGGACGAAGCAGTGGGTCGACATAAGCATGGATTTTAAGACAGGGTCACCTATCAATCCGGAGGGTTATGACCGCATCCTTGTGGTGGTGGATCAAATTTACAAACTGTCGCACTTCATTCCGACAAAGACGGTCACCGTCGACATTCATTGTCAAAATGAAGTGCCATCACCTCAGAGGAAACATCATGCATGTTTCTTAATGAGATGGTGTAGCGACACGGCATGCCATGTACCATCATCAACAACAGAGATGACCTCTTCCTTAGTTGTTTTTAGCGCAAACTGATCACGCGTTATGGCAGTCATACGTAGGTATCAACAGTATGCCTGTCTCAAATCATGGACAAACCAAGCAGACCAATCAGACGCTCAAACAACTCCGTTACACTTTATGCAAACCACATGGCACGCATTGTGGAGCAAAATTACCGACCGATGAACTCGAACAAAACTCTGCAACTTCCACCAAAACGGGAAAGATTTGATTGGAGGTATTCTACGACAAACTTCCCGCCATCCCGGAAGTACTCCATAGCCAGAGAAATATTTTTGCGTCTGACATCCACCGCCGGGAATTCCCAACGATTGGGAGGAAACACGCCACAACCTTGTGAAGACGCAAGTAGCCATGAAGCGAGTAGCAGACCAACGTCACAGCGATAACATGTTTAGCACTAGCAGACGCGTCCTGATCAGCTTGAAGAACATCAACCTCCGTGGAAAAGACTTCACAAAGCTCAAACCTCAATGGTTGGGCCTGTACCAAATCAAGTGGATGCAAAATCTGGTCGTTTTTCGCCTTTGCCTACCAGACAGTATGGTGATCCACCCAGTCTTTCACATTGGCGAGCCCAAGCACTACCAGGACCCCTACAAGAACTTTCCCAGCCAAGACATCATTCCCCTGCCTATAATCCAAGTGGACGGGGATACAGAGTAGGTAATCGATGATATCATTGGAAATCGACGTCGCAAGAAAACGACCGAGAATTTGGTCAAGTGGCATGGCTAGGACGCCGTGCATAGCAGCAAGGAACCCTATGACAACTTGCAAGACGTGGATCATCTGATCAAAATTTATTATTGTCGCCACCGGCCTATGTCTGCTAATGCGTCAGGACATCGCGACTGAAAGGCGGGGAGGAGGGAGGGATTATCGGGCATTTCTTTCATTACATTCATGGCCCACCACTCATCAATATTATTATGCTGTTTGACCGAGGGCAGTTTGGCCACCTGTCCTGACCTCTAGTAGTTTGATTTTGACCAATTTCCAGAACGACGCTAGCTCTTTGTAGAACCACGCCCTGGGATTCTCAAAACCATCTGACTTCTCAGAGGAATTTCTCGAATCATCCACTCAGGACGCAAAGTTGCTCACATCGCTCGACTTAAGAAACCAAGACCCAACATATGCCTCATTGTGTTTTTTTCCATTTCATGTATGCGCTCGACATATTCAGTATTTTTCATCGAAGTACACTTGGTGATAAATACAAGTGACCTCATTCCGCTTTACCCACTGTTTGGGAATTTGATTTTCATCTTCTCCATTTTAGAAAAAATGAATTCGCAACTCCCTTTGAACAAAACATTCATACTTTACCCACTTTTCCCAGAGTGCATGACATCATGCGTTGCGTGCCCACTATTGGGAAGAAATACATGCTACACCAGTTGAGTAAGATTATTCTGGAAAAATGGGTACAACACATATCTTGTTATATGTTTTAACATTTTGAAATTACATTTTGTTATAGATGAAACTGAGGCCGCTCTTGCTTTTCAAGCAAACATTTTTTTTTAACTTTCAGTTGTATGGTCGTGCTTTTGGTGCAAAAACTACGGGGGATGTTTTTTTGTGCCCAGGTTAAGGTTATTCTTCTTGTTATTTTCGCACATATGGCTGTCAGTCCTTCATGTGTGTCACTGTCATGTAACTGTGCCCGACCACGGTCACGTGATAGCTCTTCCGCTTGGCAAACGAGGAAAATAGGATGCGGAGAGTACAGTTGGAGAAGGAAAACATGGTAATGGGCTGGCTAGTGGCACCCAGCCAGCTCGTCCAACTCATGTTTGGCTAGTCGTCTACGGCCAAGGTCGACAAAAACTATCCGCCAGTTCAAGTCGGTCGATCTTATTTTGAATACCTCCTTTTGCAAATTTTTTATGGTGACAGAATTATGCCAATAATTAGACATCATCCCCTTGAAAAATTATTTTCTCAATGGTCGTGAGGGCGATGTCTAGTCAGAGGGTAACACCGACTGGTCGTTGGACTGTACGTCCAGTCCAACGTCCAGGCACTAGATTGCTCCTTTGTAACACAATTGGGCAAAACGGTCCTTTGAAGGGCCTACCGGCACTTCGAAGGACTCTTTTTTTCTCGTTTACTCAGCAAAAGGGCCTACCAACCCTTCAAAGGACCATCTTGCTCCTTCACCATGCAAAGAAGCAAAACAGCCTAGAAGGGCCTACCGTTCTTCAAACTTCTAAAAAGAGAGAATGTTTTCTGCTTCATGCGACTTTCTGACTTTTTCATCTTATGATATCCTTCAAGGGCCTACCTTTCTACTTTTTTCCTTCGATGATACCATTTCCGAACTCTTTTTTGTCAAGCAAAACAGATTTCAGAGACAATTCCACATAGTGCTTCAATCGCGTGACCATCGGTGATACTCACACGTGACTATTGTGTGAGTATAGCGATACTACAACAAATTTTTGTATCAAAAAGGGTCTTGGTACCAAAAGGCCTGCCGCTCGATGCCAACGCTGACGGCCCTAATAGCCGCAACAAAGGCCCAAGGATGGGAGACTAACGAGATGGCTTGCTATAGCCTCCTAGCTTGTCGACTCCCCCTTTGGCTTGTCTTTGTCGGAATAGATCGACGAATACTAGTGAGCTGTCGACTGGGCCTCATCCGGTCGACAGCCTGTCAGTATTGTCTATCCTTCTCTTCCTCTCAAAGTCTATTATTCAGTTTGAACGACATTTGAGGAAAAAAGAGTAGAAGCTCATCTAGCTCTTGAGAATCTTGCAACCATCGGTTCCTTTTTCTTCTTTCCTCTATGAGAAGAAAAACTGGAAGACGGGATAAAAGAGGTGGAAAAGAGCAATGGACATGTTTCACTTTTTTTTTCACTTTCTTCTTTTTGAGTATCATTCGCGGTTAAGGAATAATGTTCCCATGTTTCTTCATAACAGAACCGTGATCGGGACATTGAACCTGACTCAGGCTGTAACACCCATGGGCTGTTCATTCACTAAGTGTATAACCTAAAACTAGGCCCTCGTAATAGTCATAAAAGGAGGTTGGGGGAATGGGCGCCTCAGCCATTTTGGCTGATACAAACCATGCCACAAGCGGACATAGTCTTTGTAAGGCATTTTTGTGGAAATGTATCCCAAAACCCTATTATTCTACATGACACAGCCATGTGAAAATAGGACCCTTGCGGCCAACTAGAGGCGAGTATGAGTGACGTGATGGATCTTCCATCGCTGTACTCCTCTTGCCTTAAATCTGGTCTATGGACCAAACCTGAGCTAGAGTCGAACTAGCCTCTAGACCGAGATTATTTTCCGAACCTTGACTCATCAAGACATCGGTCTCGAGCCCCCAAAGCCCGAGACCTGTAAGTAAACACCATTTTAATCCTGAAAATGGCTTGTACATTACATCCTCCCTCCCATTGTTTTAAACTGACCCAGTCCACCTTTGCTCACAGAGGATTGATCATTGCTTACTTCATAATACAAACCATGCAACATGAATCACAAACAATTTCACATGTGTGAACTCTTGTCATCTCCAACACGGTTGTTTCATGTTCACGCACAATCAACATCACCCCTGTGACTTTTATGAGTGTGGTCATTTGCGTATAAAATTCGGTGTTGATTGCATGTCCCTTGGCTCTTACCATAATGAGACACGTACAGTCCTTTACGTTCTTCACAAGTCTTGGTGAGTCTTCACTGAAGAATCATCACATGTGTGTATCACTGGCATAGTCGAGGCCTTTTGGGATGTACATTATCAACAATGCCTTGCCAGTTTGGAAGATGGTAATTAAGATGAATTTTCCTATATTCCATGTGGTATGTGTTGAGCAAGCTATTGTGGTGACGCCTCCCCTCCCCCCCCCCCCTTCAAGAATATTGCAGGTGCTGCTGTTGATTGGGCACGGTCACAAGGACGAGCCATGTGGTTCGGGACAAGAACACGAGCAGAAGAAGAGCGGAACCGGTTGATATCAAGGGGAATGAAAGTGGAAATGGCAGGAAAGTGATGGAATGTGTTCTGGGTGCGGTACCGAAAGTGCGAGCACTGAGGATCAAGAGTCTTGAGTGGACGCAACACTTTGGAGAGAAGAACAGAAGCTTCCTCGAAGGTGCGGGCGTTGCTGATGTAAGAATGACATTTTAGTGGAAAGGAACTGGACGCAGTGTGAGAACACGAGCACTAAGAGGCAATGAGGGGAAAAAGGAGTAGAGATGCCCAAAGGACAAGCCTTGAGAGGAATCCAATGGATTCCTTTCTTAATGGGATACAAGCAGTGCAAATAGGTAGAATCCTAGCCTAGCGCGCTTCGTCGAGTGGGCACAAGAGTGAAGTCGTGGCTTAGGCGGAGATGAGAGAGGGACGCCACGAGACCACAAACTGGCTTTCCTAGCCATATGCATAGTGTCATAAGTGGGAGCAATCTCCGTAGATGTTTTCGCCTTGATCGTTTTTGCACGAACCGTTGGTCTGATTTTGGCGAGGTTCGTACGATGGTCGGTTGTGAGACCGTTTGTGTCTTGGTTGCATTTCTCCGGAGATGAACCTGCACTGTCACTCTTTTTTTTCTCAGTGGCTGCATCCCTCGAAGTGATCTCCAAGATAAATTTCAACACACCCCTCAGATCGGGAGAGGGGTGCAAGCCTTGAAGGGTAGGCTTGGGAGTCCTGCTTCTGTAGAGGTACAGCACAGAGTGAGCTTGGGAGGTTTTTAAGGCGGTGGACGTCTCAGCACGAGGTTGTAGAGAGAGGAGAGAAAACCTAGACGGTGCAGTATTTTGTGAGTAGAGGCAGTGAGTGTAGTGGAGAAAGGGGCGTCAGTAGAGGACAGTGTGCTGGTTGTCAGAAATTCAGGGGTAGTTTCAGTGAGTGCGCTGTGAGTCAGTTTAGGTTTGCAGTAAGAAGCAGAGCGGTTCCGATCACATATCCATATGGATTTTGGACTCAGGCCATACTTGGGTTTGTGCATGTTGTGAGCGGTGACAACTTTGCGGAGGCAAGCCTTCCATATCTGAGAGGTCATGTAGTGCTCCTTCATGAAGTGATCTACATCCTTCACTAGGCGACTGGCAAAGTGTTTTCTGTGGATAGAGGCTTTTGTGAGTAGTGTTCCATTGTTCAGGCAGTAGTCAGTGAGGAAGGTGTGCAGTGGTGCATGTGCAGTGTTGCAGAGGATGAGGCAAGGTGGTCTGTCAAAGTGCTTGGTATGTTTCCATAACCAGTCTCTAAGTGCAGGAACTGCTCCTGCCAGTGTGCGGAGGGAAAGTGCAGTGCAGTTCTGGGAGAATTGGTCATGGATGAGGAGGAAGTGACTGTGGCAGACAGTAGAGTATGTAGATGGAGGTTGAATTAGTGCGATGTGCAGAGATTCAAATCTGTAGAGAGATGTATGAGAGGAGAGAGGAGGAGGAGAGGACACGGTATACATCTCAAGACCATACTCCTCAGATCCAATCTCAGTCACAGGCTCAACCACTCCTAACATGACAGCACTGCTAGGAGTAGGATTCATAGTGGCACGGGCGGCAGGAAGAGATGGTGCTTCAACATTCTTGGCTGGGGCTGAACATCAGCTTGAGGTACCCATACGGTTGTAGTAGCACTGACGGCGCTCTTCCGCCTAGTTGGGTTGCTTGCCATAGGTTTTGCCGGGGTTTTGGTCCAGCCACTCATCGGTAGCACGATGATCACAGACGTGCGGCAGGTGGTTGCGGCGACCGCACTTGGTCCCTTTGAGAAGGCCATGGCGGATGGTGTAGGAGCAGCCAGGGAAGCGGTTGATCATGTGGTGGTCAGCAGTGGCGGCCATGGTTTCGAAGGATTTGGTGGCAATGGTAGTCTCGCGTGCTTTCTTGGCCACGTAGTATTGTTTTGCTTCCATGAGCTTGGGGCTGATAACATCGATGGTCAGATGGTCGACAGGAAGTTGTAGCAGGATTTGACGGATGATATCATACTAACCAGGAAGGCCGAAGATGATGCCGGTGCAGACAACAGCAGGCGGAAGTTCAGTCTTCATTTCTTTGAGGTCGTGGACAATGGTGGTGACAGCGGCAATGTAGCTGCCCATGTAGGTGTGGGCAGCAAATGGCACGGAGAAGAGTGACATGATTTTGATGCCGCAGGCAGTGGAGGTGGTGTTGCTGCAACGATCATCAAGGGCCTTCTAGACTTTGTGAGTCTTGGAGGCGAGGGTGCGGATATCTTGATGCAGCTCGGGAGAGGAAGTAGTCATGATGGTCATGAAGGCGGTGCCGTTGGCGACGTTCCAGGCAGCGCGGGTGATGCCTGATGCTGCAGGAGTGGTTCCAGCAGTAGTTGCAAAGGAGAAAGATGAGAATGCATTCTGAGGAGGGTGAGACACGGAACCACCGGAGGGGTCTCCTCCTGTGGCGGTTGTGGTGGTGGTTGTGGTTGCCGCGGTGGTGGTGGCATCAGGTGGTTCAACCCCGGTGTCAGTATTGGTGAAGAGATCACTGAGAGTGACTCCTTCAACCTTTTGTGTCCCGAAGAAGAGAGACACCGAGTAGCTCCACAGCTTGTAGTTGCTGGTCCCATCAGGCTTCACAGTGAGCTTGGAGAGACCAGACAGAGTGAGGGCGGGTGTCATGATGCAGTTTGATGAGAGGGATGGCAGACAACTGTTGGCGATGAGGAGTGCCGATTGATAAGAACTTGTGCAAATTCTTAACAGACAGGGATGGAGGTTCGAGACAGCGGCACAAGATGGCGGAACGAGACAGTGTCGGGGCAGTTTGATGATGAGGATGATGATGGCGATGGTCCAAAAATGATGAGTAGATGACGTAATGATGAATGATGAGCAGATGATTTGAGCGCGGGGGAAAAACCTCGTGCGCGAGACTATCGGATATGACGGCGGAGAAGCGGAGACTGCTACTGATGAGGAGAAGCATGGGCACACGGGTAAACCACGTGTATGAAATTCCCACGAGGAAGTGGAATGGTACTGCCACGATACCTTAGTGAGAATACGCGATGTCCCCGCAATGCTTCTGACAACCACAATTCTTTGAGGTGGAGGAGCTTGATCGAGATACAGATGGGTGCGGCCGAGAGCGGCAAGCACAAAAGAGCCAAGTGCGTCACTTGCGCTCTAATACCATGTCACAATATTGCAGGTACTGCAGTTGATTGGGCACGGTCACAAGGATGAGCGCTGTGGTTTGGGACAGGAACACGACCAGAAGAAGAGCGGAACCGGTTGACATAAAGGGGAATGAAAGTGGAAATGGCAGGCAAGTGATGGAATGTGTTCTGGATGCGGCACCAAAAGTGCGAGCACTGAGGATCAAGAGTCTTGAGTGGATGCAACACTTTGGAGAGAAGAAAAGAAGCTTCCTTAAAGGTGGGGGTGTTGCTGATGTAAGAATGACGTTTTAGTGGGAAGGAACTGGACGCAATGTGAGAACATGGGCGTTGAGAGGCAATGAGGGGCAAAAGCAGTAGAGATAACCCAAAGGGCAAGCCTTGAGAGGAATCCAATGGATTACTTTCTTAATGGGATACAAGCAGTACAAATAGGTAGAATCCTAGCCTAGCGCGCTTCATCGAGCGGGCACACGAGTGAAGTCATGACTCGGGCGGAGATGAGAGAGGGACGCCACGAGACCACGATCCGACTTTGCTAGCCGTACGCATAGAGGAGTGTCGTATGCGGGAGCGATCTCCGCAAATGCATTTGCCTTGTCCGTTGTTGCACGAACCATTGGTCTGGTTTTGGCGAGGTTCGCATGATGGTCGGTCGTGAGACCGTTTGGGTCTTGGTCGCATTTCTTCGGAGATGGACCTGCACTGTCACTTTTTATTTTCTTAGTGGCTGCACCCCTCAAAGCGATGTCTGAGATAATTTCTGATACGACCTTGCCACCAATTAACCGGACGTCCCGACAAAAATTATTCAGATCCACACAACACTTCCCACGTTATTCGGACATGATCTCTTCCAAGGGGTCCTTGTCGAGGCGGTACCTGCCTGCAACGTTGTGAATACGTGCAACTATGATCCAGACATCAATCCTCTCGGTTTGCAGCCACGTGTTCATGACCGCGCATAAGTCTACCAAACCTGTTTTAGCACCCTTGGGTTGGTTGGTTTAACTCAACCAAGCTCCTCGAAGCCCATGCAACTCGCATGCTTGCTTCGTCTTAGGGTTGGGAGGCACCATGGTCCTAAGACCTGGTTTCTGGGCACACTTGTTTTTCCTTTCAGATATTACTCTCATCTTTGAAAGAGGCGGCATTGGTCGTCTGGGATGCACGATTGTCGTCAACATCCTTCATTAGACACCACGATCCTCCGACCTAGATGATCTTGGTTTGAACCATCATCCCCTCATTTCTACCTTAAATGGGTACTGTAGGTTGCCGCTCATGTCTGTGTCAAAAGCACATTGCTTTTAACTAGGTTAGCTGAGCTAACCAATCTCAACAACCGAGATATTATATACAAAGTAATTGTTTATCGTATGGTACTCACCGAACGGGCATACCATGATCACAATTCTTGTGGTACAAGATGGAAGAATACCTTTCGAGTGTAAATTCCATGTGATTTTAATCGAAAACTTCTTAATCACATCTGGTGATCCTGGAATGATCAACTCCTAAATTTTTTGTGTTTATGTAATCGCATCCAAGGGTTCCATTTAGAAACCCGTCAATGGATTGTGTTTACCAAGTTGCAACCGTCCGTGTTGCTTCAATGTCTTCAGTTATGTACATTCGGTATTTCCACTCAATAGAGTTTTTTTCATATGCCATATCGGAGGTACTTGTAGAGGGTATGGTCTCCATCAAAGATATCTGACAAGCAACCAACATTGTGGATACCACCATAGCAAAATCTAAAAACATATTGTACTTGCAATGTACTTCAATTGAACCATCCCCAAAACCAAGGGGGTTCAATCGCTTAACGATGACCTTCCGGTTCATCGAAGCGTGGCTTGACTAAATAGTAGTTACTATGGTATGTCTCGAAGATTGGTTTTGTTCCAACAAATCGGATTTTGGTTTTATTTTGCACATCGATATCAAATAGCCGGTGTTACACCATACCTTTGGCATGATTAGAATCCATCCGAATGAATTTTGAAGAGCATGATGTACATGACTAGTGTACCGCGTCACGGTGCCCTCAACTTTGAGACGTTTCTCAAAACATCAAAAGAATCTGATGAGAAATTCAGTTTCTCAAAGCCCATCTTGGTGAGTCCTTTCACATCTCAATGCTAATAATGACCCGCTATGCGGTTGGTCGGACCACCAAGATGTGCGTGCGAACACACTCTCAACATAAAGCTATCGGCTTATACGTCATTTCCATGGTCATAAGCTTTAGATGTAAAACCTAGACCTTGACGTGATCCCAAATATGCCTCAGTTCGTTTTGTAAAAACCATGAGATCGTCATAGTACTCCGGAACTCCATTAGTAGAAAAACATTATCCCTCATTTTATACAAAATTTATTTTTCACAGAACTGTCGATGAACTTATGTCACCAACATCAGTTCACGCACTTTTGTCTATCAATGTCCATGACAGGTTCACTCTTCGAGTGATATTAGACTGAAGTTGTCATCTTCAAATGTGTCCACTTTCGACATTCGTTCGATCCCGTCATACGCCAGACAGTTGCTCTTGCAATCTTTGACCACCGCACTGTGACGTCTGAAATCATTGAGGACCCATAGAAGAGTCTCCTCCCCTTCCTGGTACAATTGCAACCCCTGCTTATACTTATCCTTGTCTTTCACATAGGGTTGTCGGTACACTCATTGTTATGCCGGACGGAGCGTTGATGGTGAACAGGTAGAATTTGCGAGGTAGAAAACGGTTTGAGAATTTAGGACACTTGAGCAATCTATAATTAGCTGTAAGTGTACTTCAATGAGAAGTGTCAATTTTTTTTAATACATACATACAAGTGTTGAGTTACGAATGAGACGTAGTGGGGATCATTGAGTCGATTATCGAGCGACGCATGTAGATTTGCGTCGTGAGTGGTCGGATGGAGAAGCTCCGCCGAGGAATCAGGGGGCTTCAAGATCGACGGCGAAGATGCGAGGTGCGTCTTTTAAACTCTCTATATTTATTGGTGCCTCAAGAAGTCGACCGAAAGGTCGGATGATTCTTAAAATTGGTTGAAGCTGTCAGAACATGTGAAAAGGATCACGAGGGGATGAGGGCAGTTGGCCGAGTTGCGCTGAACCATCGGAGTGAAAATCGAGGTCTCACTGCACGGTGGGCTATTTGTGTAATGAAAGAAATGTCCCACTCGGAAATATTGGGGACTCGTGTACATCTGGTACATAACACATCCCTCCCTTTTAGTCGTGATGTCCAGCCGCGCATACAGATGTGGCCTGGTGATGGCGGTAGTACCCGTCCATTAGATGATTGACCTCGCAGAATAGGATTCCCAGCTGTTATGCGCAACGTCGTAGCTGTGCCACTTGGTAAGATATTCTGTCATTTTGCCATGTCATCGATGGTCGTGGATGTCCTCGATGACGTATTTTATGTCCTTGTCCACTTGTACAGGAGGAGGAGGAGGTACATCTCTGCCGGGGAAGTTCTCTTTGGGGACTTGGTAGTGCTCGAGTCTTCTTATATCGAACACCCGGTGAACTTGCATAGTGTCGGGGAGTTTGAGTCCGGCAACCACGGGGGTTTGCATGTGCTCAATCTCAAACGGTCGCAACCATTGGAGTTTGAGCTTCAAACACTCGGCTCTGTAGAGTTTGATGTTTGTTGAATTGAGGAGAACCTTGACGCTAGCGCTGAACACATCGTCGTTGCTTTGTCGGTCAGCTGCTCGCTTCATCACCCCTTCTGTTTTTGTGAGTGTGTGCCATGTTTCATCCTAGATGGTGGAGAATTCACGGCGTTGGAAGTCAACCGCAGGAATGTTGCTCTGGCTGTGAAGTCCGGCTGGTGTGGCGGGAAGTTTGCCTTACACCACTTCAAACGGAGTTTTACCCATTGCGGTGGATACTGCTAAGTTATATGCGATTTTGGCAGCCGGGAGTTTTGCTGCTCAATCTGTCCTGCGTGGTTTGCATATTTTTTTGAGAAGTTGTTCGAGCGTCTGATTGGTCCGCTCGGTTTTGCTGTTCGTTTGAGGTTGGAGCGCCGTTGAAAGTTGGATCCGACTGCCATCGCCCGTCTTTGACACTCGTGATGGTCCTCGGCACGCCGTGTAACCGTAGGATGTTGATTGAAAACAGCCGTGTTGTTCCTTAGGCGGTGATGGTGGTCTTTGTTGGAATAAAGTGAGAATTTTTGGAAGACCTGTCCACAACCACGAGGATTGCGTCATATCCCTCAGGTGTGACCGGTAATCCGGTGACAAATTCCATGTAGATGTCGGTCCACGGTTCCGTCGGAATAGGGAGTGACTGCAGAAGTCCGGGTGGCCGGGTGTCACGGGATTTTTGTCGCTGACACGTGTCACAGGATTTGCAGAAGTTGGTCACGTTGGTTTGCATATTTTCCCACAAATAGTGCTTTGCCAGCTACTTGAGTTTCTGATCTTCTCCAAAATGGCCGCCTGGACCAGTGTTGTGGCACTCCTTGACCAGCATGCGGCGGAGTTTGTTGTTTGTGGAAACGACCACCTGGCGAGTGAATCGTCACCGCCAGTAGGGTGCGTCGTACCAGAATTTTGCCTTGTCGTATCCGCAACGCTGGTCATAGCCACATGTGAACAACTGCTCAAGATATGGATCTCGTTGCAGTTGAAGTGTCACTGCTTCAGCCATCAAGTCTGGTTGTCGGCTGAGTGTGTCTGTGGGGTTGGTTTTACCCGGCCGATACTCAATATCGTAGTCGAACCCGAATTCAAGGAACTCCATCCATCGGGTTTGACGTCGACTGAGCTTTGACTGCATCTTCAAATATTTCAGCGCATGATGGTCAATGAGTACGACGCATCGGTGTCATTCAAGATAGCACCACCATGCCTTAAATGCGTGGACGAACATGAGCATCTCCTTCTTGTGTACGGTATAGTTTAGTTCCGTTCCGTGTAACTTCCACGACATAAACACGACCCGTTGTTCTCCGTTGCCGTGATCTTGTAGGAGAACCGCGCCAATGGCTCGGTCGGAGGCATCCGTAGCCATGACGTAGTCGATCGTTCGACCAGCTTATTGTAGGGCTGGCATGGAGGTTAGAGCGTTCTGCAAAGTGATGGATGCTTCTTGTTTGCTATCTCCCTACCGCCAACCGTTTTCTTTTCGAGTCAGATCAGAGACAGGTGCTAACACTCTGGTGTAATCTTGTATGAAACGCCGGTAGTAACTACAGAAGCCGAGAAAAACTTGAACGTCTTGGACATTGGTCGGTGTCGGTGAATTTGCAACTACTACCACTTTGTTTGGATCCATGGTGGCCCCTCTGCCGCTGATGATGTGACCCAAAAACTCCATCCAACGGTGACCAAAGTCACACTTTGAGATTTTTAAAGAAAACTCTTTTCAGAGAGCTTTTGGGAGATGTCCATCATGCTCCTCCGCGGTACAGTTGTACAGAAGAATGTCGTTGAAGTTTATCACGACAAATTCGTCGAGGTACTGGTCAAAAAACTTGTTCATCTCGGCCATGAGCGTCACTAGGGCATTGATGAATCCAAACAGCATGAATGTGAACTCAAACTGCCCGTAGTGGGTTCGGAAGGCCATCTTCTCAACGCCGCCGTCCATAGCGCGGATCTGGTGGTAACCACTGTGTAGGCTAATATTGGTGAAATTTTGAGCTCCTCGGAGTTGGTCAAAACGTTCGTCGGCACGGGGAAGAGGGTAGCAGTTCTTGATGGTAGGGTCGTTCAACGCCCGGTAGTCCACGCTTATCCACATTTCACCTGTTTTTTCTTTCGCAAATGGTACTGGTGTGGCGTTCGGTGACGTGGATGGATGGATGAACCCTTGCCCGAGCATCTCATCGAGTTGCTTTTTCAGCTCGTTCAGCTCGTGATCGCTCATCCGACAGGCCCCTTGTGGGCCGGCTGTCCGGTTTCATTTTGATGAGATGGTTGATGTCACGTGAAGGTGGTAAGGTTTTCGGAAGTTTGTCGGGGAAAAAATCTGCAAATTCTTGAATGAAAGGTGCGAACGCCTCAGGAACCATCGCAAACTTTGTTGACGTTGATGACGCCGATGAGGCTGATGAGGCTCATGAGGCCGATGAGGATGATGAGGCAGATGATTCAGCTGCTGCCACTCTCACTTCGTCCATTAGCTCGAGGTGTACGAGCGACGCATGAGTTCCCCTTCGAATATAGTATTTGGCCATATTGAGCAGTGTCGTTTGCAAGGGTTGTCGCTTTTCAGTCGTTGCGGCTTCCTCTGCGACTTCCACCTGTACTGCTTCTGCTGTCGTCTTCCATCCCATGCACGAAAGTTTTCGCTTGGCACTGTTGATTTCCATGAAAATGTCGCCACTGTTTGAGTCAATTTGTGGATTGTATTGGTACAAGCAATCATGTCCAATAATGATTCTTTTATCACTCATTGGACATGAACTTCAAACCGTTACATCATGCAAGTTTCCTGCTTGTAGTTGCAGTAGTTCTTGAAGTTTCCGTATCCGTAATCTCCCGTCGCCGGTATTTCCTTCAAACACCCCTGGTTCGGTCTGTAAACCCAGATTTTGGACCATGTCGTTCCTTAAGAAACTATTAGAGGTTCCTCCATGGAATAGTGCTGGTACCGTTCTGCAAATCTTGCAATCTCGGAGGTGGACTTTTAGCAGTATCGCCGGCTGGTCGTCCTCATATCCCTCGTCAAACTTTGCGATCTCAGAAATACTATGTCCCATCGTGAGTTGTTCAGATGGATGATCGTTCGGCGCAGATCCCTCCTCTCGGACAAGAGTCGCGCCTTTCACTCTTGCGACTTCCCCCCCCCCCTCCCCCCTTTGGCCTGTTTCTTGCTTCGGCAATTTCGAGTGATATGCCCGACTTTTTTCACAGTTGTAGCAGGTGTGTGTATCTCTTTGGTCGACGGCATCTACTTCCATCAGAGTCGAGGAGTCTCCGGACTGGCCTTTTTTGTTCCCATGGAATAGCTAGTATGGTTGGGAGGTCACCAGCCGTATGATTCCTGGATCCAAGCGTTGTAGTCAGCGCTGTCAATCCTTTCTGCTTCTGCGATCATTCGTGGTAGATCATTCGGGATGCCAAAAATGGCGATCACTCGCTAGATATCTTGTTCAAGGCCGTTGTTATAGTGAAAATGGATTTCGTCAGGGGTGATGTCTGCACCAGTGATGATCTCGCTGAATCACCACACGTACTCTGCCATGTTGGACTGCTGACGTTGGAGCTTAAACCGAGTGTTGGCATTCTTGTTCAGCCATCCAAAATGTGCGAGTATTGCGCGTAAAAATTCATTCCAGTCCGCTGATGGCGCAAGCGCGTCTTGCCATTGCGTGTTGATCTCCTACAAGGGTAGAACGCCTGCAGTCGACGATATGAAACGGACGCCATTGGCCGTTGATGAGACTCCTCCAGTCTCCTATTGTCGTTGGATGGCCCTTAGGTCGGACCACCAACTTAACGTCGTGCCATGCAGAAGTGCAGCCACGAGGTCAACTTTCTTTCAATCATCGTTGACCCCAGTAGCGTTGAATTACACCTCCAAGCGCGTCAGCCACATCCGGACCGTCGGTCCCTTGGAATTTGCAGGATCAACCGGTTCAGGAGGGGCCGGACGAATCTTGGATTTGCTCCAGAGTTGGGTGTTTCTCTTGGCGAGCATCGTTTCTTGTTCACTTGCATTGCGAAGAGCCTCCATCACGACGTTAAGCTGTTGCAGAACATGGCTGTTGATCCCCTCAAGTACGGAGATACAGTTTGCCAGTTCCTTGTCGATCCGTCCCTGTCGTCCGGTGGCACCTATCGTTCCCGCTGCAGACGTTGAGGCAGTCGATAGGGGCGGCTGGTTCACCGCCGTTAGATCTGCGACTGGGTTGGTTGTTGGAGCCGTTGTGGTTGTTCCAGCTGGAGCATAGCCTGCCAAGCCAAAGTTTGCAACAGTTTCATGGTTCGCATGCATAGGAACATTCTCCCCCTCCATTGTTGAAGTCGTCGCCGAAGACCCGCTACTGGTCATCGGATACGCTTGCTCACTTCATGTCATCTTCGCAAAGTGTGTGATATCTTGAAATGCGAGATGCACTGAAGGCTTGTGTGAGGCAGTCCTCCAGATGGGTAAAGTAGTCAGAGGCCTCTCCAACACCGCTGCGCTTTGATACCAAGTTATGCCAAACGGAGCCTGGATAATGAACAGGTAGAAGTTGTGAGGTAGAACACGATTTGAGAATTTGGGACACTCGAGCAATTTATGATTATCAATAAGTGTACTTCGATGACAAGTGTCGAAATGGTCAAACATAAATATATACGAGTGTCGAGTTACAAATGAGACGTAGTCGGGGTCGTTGAGTCGATTGTCGAGTGACGCGTGTGGATTCGCGTCGTGAGTGGTTGGATCGAGAAGCTCCGCCAAGGAATCAGGGGGTTTCGAAGATCAACGCCGAATATACAAGATGCGTCTTTATAAACCTCAATATTTCTCGATGCGTTGAGAAGAAGACCGATTGGTCGTGACACTTCTGTCCAAGATTCACGAAAGTGGTCGTTGTCAGAATGTGCAAGAAGGATCGTCGGGGCCCGAGGACAGTTGGTGGAATCATCCTTGAAAATCGAGGTCTCGCTGCACAGTGGGCTATTCGTGTAACAATAAAAATGCCCACTCAGAAAGATTAGGGACTCGTTTACTTCTAGTACGTACCACTCATCTACATTTTTATCATCGGTACCAGTCGGGTACCTCGATTTGCATCCATCACTCACCGAGTGATAGGGTATCAATGGTTTCACCATTGAGAAGTTATTCAAGGATATTATCCTTAACACATTCGATCACAAAGTGATGGTTGCATCATTAATGATGCACAAAACCTCCAGAAGGTAGTGATACATCTAGTACACACCGTGTACAAGTAACATGATGCCAGATCTTTAAAATTAAGGTCGATGTGCCAACACACTAGGTCTGTTAAACATCTTGTGGCATAGAAATACAATGGGCTCACTCATCAAACGATCACATTTGCTTTTTGAACATTGTATTGCAATGGAGTGTGCGACTGTTGTAGAACGCATCATGGAGTAGTCATTTTTATCCAAACCATGAGCCGCTATAAATGTCATAAAATTGTTGTAATCATTTGTCTGTCCAACTTGTCTATAACTTGATGTTGTGATCGACGTACCAACAGTTAGTGGATAAGGTTTTGTGCATGTCGTGCACGTTTTCTATGCATGCCGTACACCCAATTTCACGTGACTGAAGTATAATGGTATGAATTGCAAATCTTGATCCATTGAAGAGAGATTTCTTCGGCAATTGGTCATGCACACCGACCTCTCGCCTAATGCACGTCGTGCATGTTTTGGAACTGGTGCTCAACTGACTTGGCTTTTGTAGCACATCCCATCTATGGGTACGGAGGAGTTCGTCCACCTTCAGCAGGGTAAACTTTGAGGAAATCATCCTTGTCACACATGTAATTTATCGGTTGAATCTTTTTTACTTCTTTCGCAAGTATATTTCCATATCGCTACAGACACAGGCAAAGTTTTCAACTGGTCGTCACTGGCGGCAATGACCAAGATCGATGTGATTTTATTACGCCGTCTGGGCATGCATCTTATCACCACTGCCGTCTGTGATTGTCTCTAGACATACCTGTCGGTTCTCTATTCAAAGAATTTGACGTTGCCACATCCTTGAGTTTGTCAAGATACCTTGCAAATGTTAGGCAACGGTTTTTTTGTGTTTTAAATAATGTGCTTGACGCAATTGCCCATAGGACCACTTTGTGTATAGATCATATTCTTTCATTAGGTGATCTACCACAAGTTAGAAAGAGTAGGTAACGAGTTGGTTAGTTCTTGCTAGTTGATGCGACGGCGTGCAATTGGCACCCATGTTAGTGGAACAATCGGCATCTTATAAAATGTGTTGTACCATCTACAGTAACATGGCTAATCTAACCACAACTAATGGTTATAGTGTGTTCAGCACTCGCATGAGTGGTGTATTTGGCACCAGTGACAAAAGTACAATCCATAGTTTTTCTCAATCGTGCAATCGGTCTTTTTGACAACGGTGCATTCGGCACTTGTGTCAATGTTTAAAGCGACTTGTTGGCCATGCATTCACCACTCATGGTAATTGTGCGTTTGGTACTCCTGTGAATGCTACGATTGCATTATCCATGTTGGTCATGTTCCAAGTGCAACCTGTACCAGCCGATGTTGTGCGATCGTCCAGTGGTGGGGTTCCACAATTGCGTGTGTGCTGAGTGTGATCGACACTTGTCTTGTTGTTCTATCAAAATACAAGCACAAATGAGTTATCCAGTATCCTTGGTGCAATCGGCACTCACATGGTTATGCAATCAACATTTGCTTGGTCATATCTCTATGGACCATGAGAAGTGCATTTAGCACTAGCATCACGAATGCCTTCGGCATCTGTGACTAAAGTATAACTGATTTTTTTAGTGGAATGTTTGACATCGACAAAATGTCTACAACCAGTACATGTGTTGTGGCTAGTAGTGCTATCGGCAGTCATTTTGTGCAGTCTGCACGTTTTGTATTATGACAATAAGTAGATTAATCATTGATTGGTCATAGCACGTCCACTGCTTTTATCATTTTTCATCCAACATTCATCTCGATACACGCCACATTTGTGATTTTGCAACCCGGTGTCCACTACAGTCATTGTTCCATACAAACAAAACTGCTTTCCACATGTACAACCTCCATTGAGCCATGTCGTGGTTTTTTAGCAGTCAACCCCTCCGGGTTTTCTCACAGACTACCCCAAATCTTGAGATTAATCCACAAGAATTTAGGCCGTGTCGCTGCTAAAATTCTTGTATCAAAGTGAAACGGGTCGAACCTCCAACTCCTGCTCTGAAGTTTTCGTCGAAGCTCGTAGAATGGCGTTCTCAGTCCGCATCAGGGGTTTTACCCTCTTCGCAGGACTGAGGGGCAATTGTCATCAACGACCCAGACACGGTTTAACCCTACCCCACGGAGGCCCATTTTCGTTTTTAACCCTACCCGTGGTTTTGGGACCCAAACCGGGGATTTTTACCTCGAACTCGTGTGTTCGCATGAGTTATTTTGTTATTTTATGTCGAAGTTCGTCGCAAACGAACTTCTATTTATGTTTTGAAGTTCTGGTGTGAAATCGTCGCGTGCGAGACACGCTGGCAATTTCGCGCCAGTTTCTCTCGTCTCTCGTCCCTCGTCCCCCTCCCTCGTCCTCGCTCGCTCGCTTGCGAGGAGGGTGAACGGGGGCGAGGGCACGAGGCCACGAGGCCTCGTACCAGCTAAACATGAACCAGCTAAACATGAACGCGTGCATGGTACTTGGACCTAAGCTGCAGCTTGTAGGTCAGTACAGCTAGCATCCTCCCCCCTTTAGGCTGGAGCGTCCGTACGATAACCATGTTGGACGTCCCCAACCTCCTATGGTTACAGTCCATGAATGCCGCCCTGCAGGAATGTTGTTCACTTTTTCCGCGTTAAGGTGGTGTCCCGTGACACGCGTCGATCTGTACGAGCTGCCAACTCGCTCCAATATGCGTTGAAAACCACTGTGGGCAACCGAGATTCGGGCTCCCATGAGTTGTGTTCAGGTCCACACCCGGTCCAATGAACAAGGTATTCCCTAACAACCCACGACCAGAGAGTACGCTCTCGGTGGTGGAGTAGGCGAAGGACCTCGTATTGACAGTCGGCAGCAAGTTCTGCCGGTGGTGGCTGAACGGTTCCCTCTGCCGTGTATGGAGCCAACAGACTCACATGAAACACGTCATGTATCTTCATACTCGGTGGAAGCAGCAATCGGTATGCCACCGGCCCGATGCGTAAACGATGGGAAACGGCCCAATCCACTTCGGTAGAAGTTTTCGTGCCCCTAGCGACTTTAGCCGAAGATTTGTAGAGCTAAGAAGCACTTTGTTACCGATGTCAAATGAGACCTCACGGCGACTTTTGTCGGCATATGCCTTTTGTCGTTACAGAGCAGTTTGAAGGTGACCCTTCGCCTCCTATAACAGGGAGTCTATGCGCTCGTCAAAGACTTGAGCAGAAGGAACTTGTCCTCCTATACTCCCACTCTTCACCAATGAAGAGGGCACCACTGGATGCCGACCATTTTTTAACACAAACGGTGTGAATTGTGTAGACTCGTTCACCGAGTTATTCACCACAAACTCTGCCATTGCTAGGAATTCGTCCCAATCATTCATGGCAGGGTCCACGTACATGTGGAGCATTTGTTCTAGAGTGCAGTTCATGCGCTATGTTTGTCTGTCAAATTGAGGGTGAAACGCTGTCGACATTTACGACTCACTACCGAAGTACTCATGCATCTTTTGCCTGAACGTACCAGCAAATTTTTGATCTCGATCGGAGATGATGCGCAACGGCTAGCCGTGGTACTGTACGATACCCTCGAAGAAGAGACAAGCGGTCTCCTCTGCGTTCACGCCAATGGTTGTAGAAATGAAGTGTCTCATCTTCTTCAGAAGATCCACAACCACTAGTATTGCATCGTGGCCACGGGCCGTGTCCGGAAGACCAGTAATGAAGTCCATGCTGACGCACTCCCATGGAGTTCTAGGAATGGGAAGCTGTTGGAGGAGTCCAGCAGGCTTTTTGTTACTAGTCGTATGTCAAAGACATGGATCACATGTCATACAATACTTACGAACATCCGCACTCCATCCTGGCTACCAATAGTGGTCCAAGAGTGCCTGTCCAGTTTTTTTAGGTCCCATATGACCTGCGGTCGGCGGGTCGTGGAACTGGGAGATAATCTTTGCTCGAAGTTCTTCCGAGTTTGGCACAACAACTTGTTCTCCGTGCAAGAAGATTCCTGCGGCCTCCACCAATCCGTACTTGTCCAGATTTTGAGAGTCTTGAAGAGATTGTCCACTACAAAACCGTTGTAGTGGACAATCTCTTGAGGTGGTTGCCGCAGAGGTGCAGGGGATTCTGGTGTTTGCACAGTTGCTGTCACAATGGCCATGAAACATCCACCAATCTCGGTGGTTGCCTTAATTTCCACAGGCTGTCGGCTTAGTGGATCAGCCACATTGATACGTCCAGGCCGGTATTCCCATGTGAAAGAGAATTCGCTTAGGTATTCACTCCAACGTGCTTGCCGTCTTGACAGGTTTGGTTGCGTTTGAAAAAACACCAGTGGGTTATGGTCGGTCACAACCGTCACACCCCCTTCAGCACCCTTGAGGTAGCAACGCCACATCTTGAAAGCGTGTACTACTGCGAGGAGCTCTTGATCCCCAGTCGTGTACCGCGTTTCCACGGGGATGAGCTTCCGGCTTTCATACGTAACTAGGTGACCATTCTGCATGAGGACAGCTCCGAGTCCTACTACCGATGCATCACATCAAACCTCCCACGTTTGCGATGGATCCAGAAGAGTTAGGACGGGTGTCGTAGATAGAAGCTCTTTGACTTTGAGAAAAGTGTTCTCGCAATCAGATGTCCATTCCCAACGCACATCTTTTCACGTGAGCCTGGTTAGCGGTGCTACCAGGGTCGAATACCCTTGTATAAACCGTCGAATGTAGTTTGCAAGGCCGAGAATAGACCGAATCTGCCCAACATTTTCGGGGCGTGGCAAATCCACAACGGTTTGGACCTTTCGTGGGTCGACATGGATGGCATCCTTGCCAACGATGTGTCCAAGGTATTTGAGCCATCTAGTGCAAACTTGCACTTGCTCACTTTTGCATAGAATTCCTGTTCTTGAAGGATTGCGAGAACTTCGCGCAGATGTTCTATGTGCTCTTCCATTGATTTGGAGAAAACCAGGATGTTGTCCAGGTAAACCAAGACAAACTGACCGAGTTGCTTGGCGAACGTTCGGTTCATTTCTCCTTAGAAGGTTACCGGGGCATTTGTAAGCCCGAAGCATAACACTCGGAACTGATAGTGTCCCATGTGCGTTCAAAACACGGGTTTGGACACATCATCTTCCGTGATGCGGATTTGATGGTACCCTAAGGATAAATCCAAGGATGAAAACACTTTTGCCCCTTCGAGTTGGTCAAAAAGGTCCTCAATCCGCGGTAAGGGGAAACAATTTTTCACCGTCAGCTTCTTCAATGCCTGGTAATCCACGCGCATGCGTAAACCACCGTCCTTTTTGTTCACAAAAAGGATCGGCACACCGTACGGTGAGCTACTTGGCTCGATCCACCCTTTTGCAAGGTACTCTTTGATTTGGTGTTCCACCTCTCGCCATTTTGCTGGACTAAGGCGATACATGGGTCTGAACGGAGGAGTCGCCTCCAGCTGCAGCAGAATCGTGTGGCCCATGTGTCTTTCTGGTGGAAGCCCAGCCGGTGGGTCTTGGAATACATCCGAGAACTCCGCCAAGAGATATTTTATCTCTTGTGGCGTGTCTTCCTTCACGTCGTCCTCCACTTTCTACAGCTGAGCCAAGAAGTATTGACAACATTGTCGAATACGTCTCTTGACCTGCATCGCAGACAAGCTGGCATGGACTTTGAGTCGGGTCGGTGATAATTTCGTACTCGGAATCAACATAAAGCAGCACTGTCATTTTCGGTGTATCAAATGCTTTGATTCAAAGCATGAGAGCCTTGTTGTCACGGAGCCAGGGATCACCTAGCACCACACCAAACGGGTCAAGAAGGTTGAGTACCTTCAACGTGACACTCTGTGTATACCCTTGAATACAAATTTTTGCTTTACAAGTACCGATCACGGGTACCGTACGGTTGTCACCGACAACAACTGATCCATTCGATGGGTCGTACTTCAGGCCAACCTGTCGGGTAAAGCCAAGGCTAACAAAAGAGTCGTCTCCTCCAATGTCAGCAAGTACGTTCACGGGAGCACATGCTAGGTGTCCTTTGAACTGCATCTTCATGTTGCCTCTACTCTTCCGAATAAACAGGCTCCACGACGGCAAGCCAAGTTTGTGATAAACACAAAATCTGTACAACGGGCGTCACAACTCTCATGATTCACCCACTCGAGTCCACATCTTGTGGGTACGTGTAAATTCGGCTAGCACCTTCCAGTCTTTAAATTTGACTAGGTCAAAATCGTCGACTAAAGGTACCGCGAACGTGGTTGAACTCATTGCTTTAAGGGCATTTGCTTCAATCACTGTATCACACAAATCTTGTACAGTGGTCGGTGTTGCCACCACTAAGCATGTGCGATCATGCATCTCGTCCGGAGATGCAAGGTTTAGTGGACAATGTCCGTCAGCAAGTGTAGAATGAGGTTCAACAAGAGGAGAGAAAAAAACAAAGAAATTTGAACTCGTCAAAAACTCAAATTGTTTAATATCCTCATCTGAAAACATGAACCCACACTCCTGATCCAGTTTCACCCCTGAGTGGTCCCCACTAACGTCACTCAGGGGTGGGGAAAACCCGTCCCACGGCCTTGTCCGTTACCACGGCCGGGCCCATTGTCACGACCGCGACCCTATCCATGGCCCTGTCCGCGGCCTCCTACTACACCATCCCTACGAGGTGTTGCTGCTACAGCTAACGCCGTGGCCTCTTCTCCACCACCAGCAACCTCAGGGCACTGAGCCCTAAAGTGGCCCGGCTACATGCAGCTGTGACAGAGCCCTTCGTGGAAGTCTGCGTTGCGATGCTCACGCACCGCCTGTAGCTCGTCATTCTTGCGGATGCGCTTGTTGTTGGGGCCCGTTTGTCCACCAGCCTTCTTGGCTGGAGGGTTTGTGGGGTGCTTGCCCTTGACCCCGCCTCGCTGTCCAGCTAACCCACCAGTCCCTGCACTGTCCATGCGCATGTTGCAGCCTTGCTGCGACATGCGCATTCGGCCGACTTGCACGCGCGTTTGGCCGTGCATCACAGTAGTGCTTTGGGTTCGCCGAATACACTTCGCTCATGTAGTCGCACAACGCCTTCCAGCTTGTCCAAGCTTGGCCAGTGGCTGTCTTCGTGGTCTTGTCCTTCAGCTTCTCGCTGGCGAGACCATCACGTAAGTACTCCAACACCATGCACTCCGGGTAGTTGAAGGTCTGAGTCCCATCACCCTCGGTGAAGCTCTCGACTTCCTCCACGAGTGCGGTGAACTCGCTGTAGTAGGATTCGAGCGAGCTGACCAGCTACCTGAAGTCCTTGATCTCGTGGAAGGCACGATGTGCCTCCTCACATTGGGTACACTTCTTGCGCATGATCACGCATAAGGCCTCCCACGGCATGGACTGCCACTCGAGGTGCGGCTACTGTGCACTCCACTCCTTCACCACATACTTGAAGAGTTTGTCTTCAAGCCGCGTCGTGGTAAGGTCGCCCCACTGGTTGAGTGGAACCTTGTGGACACGTAGAACGTGCTCCATGTGATTCAGCCAGTCGGTCAGCTTCACGCCCTTTCGGCAGATCTCCACACTGTGGAGGAAGGACGTGTTCATGACCGGTCCCGAAGTCGTCGAGGTAGGCAAGTCGTCGCTGCCAACGGCAATGGCATCCGTAGCTGCGGCATGCTGCACTTGCTGCTGGATCTGTACCTGGGTCATGCTCTGCAACACCTTGTCGAGGTCGTTGCATCGACGGCTTGCTTCATGGGCGGCCAGGCGCTATAGCTGGGGATCACGGTCGAGGTCCGTGATGCTCTGCCCGACGTGGGCCAGGAGGCTGGCGAACGCGAACTTGAGCTTCAGAGCTCAACGATAGCTTCCAGGGCCTCGCATTGTGTGTGCACCCTTACCCACTACAGGAGGGTACGGTTCGCGTGAACGCCTCCAAGGAGTCCCACCTTTGGGAGGAGACTGTCGTCGGCGACGACGCTCGAGTGGACGCTGGCCTGCCCCATTGCGGCCACATAGTATGAAGGGGGGTCCGCCCCCATTCCTCCGAGTGGTGCCGTATATCCACCATCAGTGGTGATCTTGAGTCTTCCTGCCGCCTCAGCAGCCGACTTTGCGAGCCTACGACGGTAGCAAGACTGCCGAGAGCAGCAAGGGCGCTGAAATCAGTCACATGGGAAATTCCCGCGAGAACAAGCCGGACAACGACGCCGCAAAGGCAATTTCAGGCGATGCGGCGAGCACCTTATCCTTCTCGAGCAATCGGCTCAAGTTCGCCGCACGACGATGGCGATGGTTGTGATCCTCGTCGCCTTCACCATCGTCGGCGCCGTGCTCTTCATCGGGGTCCTCCTCCGGGAGATCCTCCTCCATCGTGTTGTCCGTCGTGTGGGAGTCGCCCACGTGCGCATCGACGTGCTCGTCGAGCACTTTTTCGGCCTCCGCACACTTCTCGGTGTTGTCGAGGTTGGCGTCGGTTGCCTTAGGCGGTACGGTGGCCTTAGGCGGTATGGTTGCCTTAGGCGGTACGGTTGCCTTAGGCGGTATGGTTGCCTTTGGATTGGCAACCGTGCTCGTGGCTGCAGCTCCCAAAATTTGGAGTCCGCCGAGGGCGTGTGGTGAGAAAGTCACCAACTTGCCCTTGTTGGTCTTGGATGGTCCGGTACTTGCCATCTCGTCGCTTGTGTAACTAGCAAGTGAAGATCGTTGTGAGGATCACTCCACAACGTTAAGGAGGAATCACCTCCCACAAACCCCTTGCTCTCACGATCGGTGAGGCAATTATAAATTCAACTTATATTTTCCTAGGCCGCCACGTCGGCACAAGGTCGTGGTTTTTGGAACTAGACTTCCTAAGCCGTGACTGACGGCGATTGGCAACCACTAGTACCTAGGAAAACAGAAAATTGAAATACAAGGGAATGACAAAACAAATGTGAGTGTCGCTCACAAGACAAAGGCAAAGAATGGCAAAGGAGTTCTATTAAATCCGAGTAACTCCTTCGCTCCCTCTTCTAACTTCTTGTACTCCCTTTGTCTTCTTGTCTTCCTTGGCCTCCTCTTGAGTCTTTGCCCGCCTTACGCCCCTTGGCGGCGTCTTCCTTGAATCGGCGGCGTTGGGAAAGCCGCCAATATCTTGAAGGTGTTGTCCTTCCTCCTTTTTTGGGTTTTCTCAGGTCGTGAGAGCTCCTGGCCTTGGGAAGAAATATTGTCCCAATTTTTTGGATGAAGGAGGGAGGAGGGAACCTTGAAAAGAGGCAAAAAACTTGGTGGTTTGGGGTGGGCACTCCCCACCCCGTCCCACAAAAATCCCTTAGGTCCCCTGGATGTAAGGAGAGGCTCGAGGGAAGAGGCTCCACCAAGTAGAGCTCTTTTTCAGCTCTCCAACGCACTTAACGACACTTCAATCCGTTAGGTGTAGATGTTGTAGTCCTTTTTGGCGTTTCTGTTGCTGCTTGTAGCTGCCGGCAGCGTTTTATTTAGGATGTAGCCGGTGTTTCCGTCGAACCCTTGGTCGCGAGGGTCGTCTAGCTCTGAGAACAACTGTAACAAGGGGTGGTGGCTCAGCCTTCGCTGACGCGAGGGGTGGTGCGCAACCACCCCTCCCTTCAGCAAGGAGGGAGGGCCGAACCGGCCCGGGGCTACACAAAGCATGTACAAGTGATTTCCATTCAAGACACGAAAAATTGTCGGTTTACCTCCTTTTGTGCTTTGGAACGGGCACTAAAAGAAAATTGGGACTCTTGATTATTTCTAAGAGCTCAACAAGATATTTTAGATGTGAACGCCAAAACCCATGGTCAACTTGGCCACACACCTGGGTTCGACCACAAAAGTTGTCACTGTTTCAAACTTTTTTGGAAATATTTAACATAGAATTCCTCAACTTGAGAATTCATAAACATAATGAACATAGTTCTGGCACATCAAGTTTCCCCCTTCTTTCTTGTTCTTGTTTTAAAAAATTCTTCCAAGCGTCAACCAGTGGTGTGGTGGTGTAAACTGTTGGTCTTCCCCTTTTTCCATGAAAAGCAAAACATTTTAGGATAATACTTGAGAACTTCTCAATTGTAGCGTCTGAACTGAGCTCTATGCCGCATTTGACGGTGGTGAAAACCAGGTTTAAATGAGAGTGTTCTCTCTGTTTCCATGGGTGAGCCATCAAGCCTAGGAAAACAAGGATTGAATATAGGGGTCGATCACGCCACTTCTTGGTCAACGGGGTACAAACCATGTGCGCCACTCGCGCACTCCTCCCTATATCCAGATAAGTTTAATTATACTTTGAATGTGTCTAGCGGGCCATCACTGTTGAAAAGTTTCCCCTCCGCATGACCAAGTGCGGCGTCGGGAGGCGCCGACGAGCCTCCAGAAAGAAGAAAATCCTTGCCGCTGGATCTAGTGGCTCGAGGATTGCTCGGATCCTAAAATGGATGCTTGCCCCTGAAAGTTAACGAGTCGCTCAATCTGGTGGAAGATGTTTCACCAGAATCGGAAAATTATTGAGGGAGATGGTCTTCCAAAGTTGGGGTGTACGCTATGGCTCTGAGAGCCCGCCGCGACTAGACTTCCGGTGGATAATCGACCGGACCGAGTAACAAAAGTACTATCTGGAGATTTTGCTCCGGAAGGTCTGCCGAGGCGTCCGATGGATGATCCACCGAGTCCTGTAGTACAGTTTGCTACAGAGGGACGTAGCCAAAATCCTGGCTCGTCGTCCAAAACTCACTAGTACATTTTGTTACTCGGGGGCAGTCAAAATTCTGACTGCATATCCGCGAACAGATTTCAAGCCTTGTCACACCCCATCACCAAACTCGACCCAAAAGTGGGGGAGGTGCATCAAAACAGTACAAGGGATCCCTACACCATGTGCAATGGTATCTGCGCCTTGGGAAAGGCCCTTCGCACGTGAAAGAAGGTGCCACGGCGTGTGCGCGCCATGGAGGTGTTAGGCATTTCTGTGGTGGGTGAGACCTGCGCTTCGGCAAGCGTAACTTGGGCTATGCTTGGCCACATCGCGCACGGTTTGGTGCGTTGGAAACCTCATGACTAGCCCTACAAATGTTTTTATCGTATCCATGTTCACAAAATAATGCAAAATCGCTTTATTCCCTTTGCAAAACTGACTATCTCTAAATTCCTGCTCACATAGCGTGGAGCGACCAGAAAGCTCACGCTCAGTCTCAGATTCGCCCAAAACAGAAGAAGTGAACCAGTAAAGATGATCAGATGAACTTCGGGAACGCATCTTGTTGATTCCCTGACAATCACCTCTGCCAGGCCTGGGTGGAGGGAGGAAATTACCTCCTCTCCTCCTCGTCTCCTGCCTGTTGACCTGGATGTGGGAGGTGCTCTCCTCCACGACTCTGTGGCACAAACGACTCCATGGGAGGGGAGGGGAGTGGGGGGACTCTCCCCTCACATGCCCCTTGGTACCGTCCATGCCATGGATGAGGGAGAGGGAGAGGGGAGGAGAAGCTCTCCTCAACGACCCCTTGGTGTTGTCCGTGCCATGGATGGGGATAAGGGAGGGGGATTCTCCCCTAACCCGTCCCACTTGGCGCTACCAGCACCATGAAGAGGGGGAGGGGGAGAGGGAATCCTATCCTCCTCCCTCCCTTCAACGTCATCATTGCCATAAGAGGAGGGGAGGGAGTCCGTCCCTCTCCAACCCTTAAGCACCGTCGGTGCCATGGGAGGAGGGAAGAAGGAACTCCTGTCCCTCTTTTGCCCTTCACCGCTTTCCTGAACCACTAAAGATGATCGGACGAACGTTGGGATTGCATCCCGCGGATTCCCTGACAAAGGCTTATGGGCTCACGGGTCTGATTTTCTCTAATGTTAATGTCTTCCACAGCCCACGGGATCATCATCTTGGACGTCGCCGTGAATTTTTGAGAATCCATTGGAGTAGAAGTTGCGCCAATGGCACAGAAGGAGACGCAGCCCATTCAGAAGTATGCGGGCGGCCCAGGCTTCGGGCTTTGGAGGTGGCAGTTTGAGTTGCACCTTGCGCATAAGGGGCTGCTGGACGTCATGTTGGGAAAGGAGGTGCTTGTAGAGGCGACTGTTGCGGACGTGGAGAAGTAGGCCTTCAAAAAGAAGAACACAGAGGTGCTCATGCTCCTGGTATCCGGGACAGCCGAGTCGCAGTGGGGCTTCTTCCAAGGCCGCAAGCTGGCAGCCAAATCTTGGCAAAAACGCTGTGCCATCCACCAGTCCAAGTCCCTCCTGAACACAATCTTCGCGATTAAGTGGCTCCTCACGATGAGAATCGAAGAGGGAGATGATGTCATCTCCGCCATGCAGCAGATCGAGTCGAAAGTCTCACAATGCAACGATGTGGGGTGGAAGATTGACACACAGCTGCAGGCGATGTCCCTCCTCATGGCCCTACCTGACAGTTGAGGTCCACTCATCACCATTCTTGGAGGATGGTCAGAGGACAAGCTCACCGATGGCGCGGTCATAGAGTACATCCACAGCGAGGTACAGCGTTGGAGTTACGGGGAGTCCGCATCCTCCTCATTGGCCCTCATCACCAAAACGCGTGGTGGCAGAAGTGGGGACAAAGGAAGCGGCGGAAGAGGCGATGGCAAGAAGGGCGCCAAGAAAGGTGCGTGCAGCAACTGCGACAAGGAGGGCCATTGGGCCCGTGAGTGTCCGGAGGAGGCCAAGGCTGGCAGCAAAAAGACCAAGGGCAGGTTACTCCTCAACGGCAACGACAACCACTTCCTCAAGAGGGCCAACAGGCGGTGCTTGGACTCCGGGGCCGAGGAGCATACCCAGGTCGAGAAGGTGGGGTTCGTCACGTACGAGAAGTCCTCCAAGGCAATGGTGGTCACGAACGACAAAGTCGAGCCGGCAGCCGGCCAAGGTGATATGGAGGTGGAAGTCGTGGCGGGCGGTAATAAGGAGTTGTGCACAATCCATGATGTGCAGCACTTCCCCGTCCTGGCTGGCATTTTGAGTGCCAGCCACTTGATGGACAAGTGGTATGAGGTGCTCTTCTACAAGAAAGGCGCAGCGGTGTGCATTGACGGCGACGACGATGTCGTGCTGGAGGTGAAGCGCGAGGGCGGTCTCTACATTGTGGAGACCAAGGTGGTCCCGTGGCATCGGACGTAGCAGACTCTAACAACATGGCCAACGGAGGAAGCGCTCATATGGATCTCTGGCACTGACGGTTGGGGCATTCAGCGCCCACAACCATTAAGGAGGTGGCAAAGCGCGACATGGTGCACGTCCTCGTCATCGACGGTGCAGCAGACGCGACAACAGATGTAGCAGCGCACAAAATGTGCGAGCCTTGCATTTTGGACAAGGCGCGGTGCAAGCCATTTCAAGAGAACGAGGCTCGAGCAAAGAACCTGCTGGAGGTCATGCACAGCGATGTGTGCGGACCATTCAAAATGCCGTCAAACAACAGTTTGAGATACTTCGTCACCTTCGTTGACAACTGAAACAGAAAACTCTACGTGTACTTCATGAAGCGGAAAGGCGAGGTCCTGGACCAGCTGAAGGAGTACATCGCAGTGGTGGAGAGGCACATTGGCCAAAAGGTCAGAGCACTCCGCGGCGACAATGGCAGAGAGTACGTGGGCTGCAACGGATGGATGAAATAGCAGGGCATCAAGTGGGAACCCACTACACAATACTCGCCACGGTCCAATGGAGTGGCGGAGCATGCGAACCAGACGCTGCTAAACATGGTGCGGAACATGCTTGTGGATGCGCGGTTACCACGAGGGTTTTGGGTGGAGGCTGTGCGTATAGCGAGCTTCACCATCAACCTCACCCCAACAGTGGTGCTGAAGGGTAAGGACGGCTGGAAGACGCAGCAGGAGGTTTGAAGCGGGCGCAAGCCAAATGTGGTGCACCCAAAGGTGTTCAGGTGCAAGGCACACACGATGGTACAGGCGGCACAACAACGCGACAGCAAGATGGAACCGCGGGCAAAGCCATGCTTGTTCCTCGGCTACAAGAGCGCGCAAAAGGCGTACCTGCTCTGGGACCCGCACACGCAAGAGATCATCCGCAGCCGTGACGTTGAGTTCAACGAGTAGCAGAGCTTCAACAGCAGCAGCAACGACATGAGCGTTGGGAACACTCCAAAACAGGGGGAGTGGTTCTAGCTCCTCGACTACAAGAAGGAGTCATCGGACGCAGAGGTCGATGATCTAATGTTAGAGTGCGCCTGTGTAGCAGTTGCAGCAGCTGACACGGAGGACTCCGACGATGATGCAGCCGGGCTGGAGATCCGACGGAAAGATCCGTTGAATGAGGCACCACGGGTGCTAAAGCGCGCAATCCCGGCGGAGTTCACGTCGGGCATCGGAGAAAAATCCTCCGGATGTGGCGCCCATCCGATCGATGATTTGTCGGAGCGGTAAAAATCCTCGGGGAGCTATCCGGTTGATGATTCACTAGAGTGTGCAGAGTCGGAAGGATCGTAGCAGAGCGATGCGACGCCACCAAAACTGCCGCGCCACAGTGGGAGGCAACAGGAAGCGAGGAAGCGTTTCGATGCAGGCACCGGTCGATGGATCGACATGACGTGGTGCATGCTGGCTGCATCAACTGAGCCAAAAACCATGCAGTAGGCGTTTGCACGGCCCGAAGGGAAGCAGTGCAACACCACCATCAAGTCGGAGCTGGCGTCCATTGCTGAAAACGACACGTGGCAGCTTGTTGACAGGCTGAAAGATGCCAAGGTCATCGGCTCCAAGTGGGTCTTCAAGACCAAGTTCACGAACGAAGGTGTTGTGGAAAAATACAAGGTGTACCTCGTGGCGAAGGGGTATGCACAGCGTAAGGGTGAACACTACCATTAGACGTTCACCCCCGTCACCAAGTTCACGAGCATCCGGGCGATCCTTGCGGTGGCAGCCGCGAAGGCTACGGAGCTCCACCAGATGGACGTAAATACGGCCTTCCTCAACGGCATCATCGACAAAGAAATCTACATGGAGGTGCCGGAGGGGGTGGAGGCACTAGAGGGCAAAGTGTGTAAGCTACTGCTCAGCTGCTCTTTCAGCTGCTGTAGGCTTGGTAGGTGTAGGTGGAGGCACTACAGCAGCAATCTCGTGGTGTAGCAGGAAGCAAGACTGCGTCGCCACACCCACAGTGGAAGAAGAGTACATCGGGCTGGCCGGGGCAGTCAAGGAGGCGGTGTGGCTCCGCAGATTGCTTGGGGAGCTGGGGGTGATGCAGCAGGAACCTACGGTGGTGCAAGAGGACAACACCGGCCCCATCTCGCTGACCAACAACCCGACGCAACACAAGAGGAAAAAGCACATAAATGTGCGTTATCACTACGCACGAGACATGGTCGAGAAGGGGCAGATGGTGCTATAGCGATGCAGCACGCACAACATGCTTACGGATTGCTTGACCAAAATGCAACCCGCGGACCGGCACGCGATGAGCGTGGCTGGGCTTAGGATGACCAGCTATCATGGGCTGGAGGGTGAAGCGAAAGATGAGTGAGAGAAAGCTGGAGCAGCGGGCATGGCAGGTGCAAGGGGGTGAATGTTGAAAAGCTGCCCCTCCGCATGCCCAAATGCGACGCCGGGAGGTGCCGACGAGCCGCCAAAAAAAGAGGATAATTGTTGGTGGATCTAGCGGCTTGAGGATTGCTCGGATCCTAAAATGGATGATTGCTCCTAAAATTTGACGAGTCACTGAACCATCTGGAAGATGTTTCACTGGAATCAGACAAGTATCAAGGGAGATATGGTCTTCCAAAGTTGGGGTGGTTGCTACGGCTCTGAGAGCCGGCCGCGACTTGACTTCCGGTGGATAATCGACCGGACGGAGTAACAAAAGAACCATCTGGAGATTTTGCTCCAGAAGGTCTGCCGAGGCGTCCGGTGGATAATCCACCAGATCCTGTAGTGCAGTTTGTTACTGAGGGACTTTGCCAAAATCCTGGCTCGTCGTCCGAAACTCACTACTACATTTTGTTATTAGGAGACTTTGGCAAAATTCTGACTGCATGTTCGTGGACAGGTTTCAAACCTCATCACACAACATCACCAAAGTCGGCCCAAAAGTGGGAGAAGTGCGTCAAAACAGTGCAGGGGAACCCCACACCACGTGCAATGAGATCTGCGCCTTGGGAAAGGCGCTTCGCACGTGAAAGAAGTCACCACGGCGTGTGTGCGCAATGGAGGCGTTAGGCGTTTCTGTGGTGGGTGAGGCCTGCGCTTCGGCAAGCGTGACTTGGGCTATGCTTAGTCAAATCGTGCGCGGGTTGGTGCATTGGAAAGCTCATGATTAGCCCTACAAATGTTCTGATCACGTCCATGTTCACAAAATAATGTGAAAACATGTTATTCCCTTCGCAAAACTGACTGTCTCTAAGTTCCTGCTCACCTAGCATGGAGTGACCAGAAAGCTCACGCTCAGTCTCAAATTCGTCCTAAACAGAAGAAGTGACCCACTTAAGACAATCATATGATTTTCGGGACCGCATCTCGTGGATTCCCTGACAATCACTTCTGCCAGGCCTGTGAGGAGGGAGGAAATTACCTCCTCTCCTTCTCGTCTCCTGCCTGTTGACCTGGAGGTGGGAGGTGCTCACCTCCACGACTCTGTGGCACAAACGACTCCATTGGAGGGGAGGGGAGTGGGGGGACTCTCCCCTCACCTGCCCCTTGGTACCGTCCATGCCATGGATGAGGGAGAGGGAGACGGGAGGAGAAGCTCTCGTCAATGACCCCTTGGCGTTGTCCGTGCCATGGATGGGGAGAAGGGAGGGGGATTCTCCCCTCACCCGTCCCCCTTGGTGCTACCAGCACCATGAAGAGTAGGAGGGGGAGAGGGAATCCTATCCCCCTCCCTCCCTTCAACGTCGTCGTTGCCTCAAGAGGAGGGGAGGGAGTCCGCCCCTCTCCAACCCTTAAGCACCTTCGGTGCCATGGGAGGAGGGGGAAAGGAACTCCTGTCCCTCTCCTGTCCTTCACCACTGTCCGCACCATAGAGGGGGGGGGAGAGAGTCCGTCCCTCTCCTCCCGTACGGCACCATTGGTGCCATGGGAGGATGGGGGAGAGGAACTCTCGTCCCTCTCCTACCCTTCGGTGCTTTTGGTGCCATTGGGGGAGGGAGTCCGTTCCTCTCCTCCCCTTTGGTGTCGTCGGCGCCATGGGATGCAGGAGGATGGGGTGGGAGAGACGGACTCTTGTCCATCTTCCTCCCTTTGGTGTCGGTGACGCTTTGGGAGGGGGGGAGAGAGAAAATCCAGTCCCTCTCCTCCCCTTTTGTACTGTTGGCACCATGGAGAGGAGGGGGAGGGGCCGCCCCCCTCCTCCCCTTCGACGTCGTGGACAATCGAGGAGGTGGGGGGAGGAGGGGGAAGACTTTCCCCATCACCTCCCCCTATGCAAGGGGGAGAGGAGACGTCTCCTCTCCTCACCCTCGAACGACAGTACCCCGGTCGTCCTGTCGAGTCCCTGTGTGCTCGCTTGCTCGGCGTGTTAGGCACGCGGGGGCCGTTCTGCTGTGAATCCCATCTGTGCCTTTTTCTTTCACTCGTTACAGCTCTCGGCTCACCCGAGCTCTCGGCTCTGGCTATTTCTGCCAATCGGACGGCGTTTGGACAAGCAGGTCAAAACATCTTTCTCCTCGTTGTAATTGCTTCATTGACGGGAAACAGTGATTTTGACGAGAATGGAACGGCCAAGTGAACCTTCAAGAATGTGATATGCTGAACCTTTGGCTTTGATGTTAATGTTATGAATTGGACAGAATCCTACGTCGACTAGGCCAAAATTGCGATGCTTGAGGGTCTCTAATCCTCAAGCCATCCCGTCCAACCGCCCATAGGCCAGGGACCCTCGCTCGATCCACGTGGAGCGTGCCGGCCACGCACAGCAATCCCCCTGCCTAGGAGTGAGCCGCCCTTGGCATCCGCACGTCAGACTCAAACCTGATGCTCTCATACAAGTGTAATAGTCGAGGGCTCTTTAGCGACTGAGTGAAGATTTCAAAACTTAGGTCCTTAAATATTTAGGGTTTAGGGTTTAGGGCTAAAGATACCAAATTAAGGTACTTAAATATTTGTCGAAGGAGGGTGGGGGAATGGCTGCCTCAGCCATTTTGGCTGACACCAACTGCGCCACAAGCGGGCATAGTCGTCATAGGGCCTTTTGCAAACGTACATCATAAAACCCCATCATTCCACGTGACACAACCACTTGAAAACAGGACCCTAGCGGCCAACTAGAGGGGAGGAGTGTCTCGATGGATCTTCCATCGCGGCACTCCTCGTGTGTCGAATCGAGCTTAAGGACCGAATCTGGGCTAGAGTCAAAGTAGCCTCTAGACTAAGATTATATTCGGAACCTCGACTCATCGAGACATGAGTCTCAAGGCCACGAAAGCCGAGAACTACAAATAAACGCCATATTTAATCCTAAAAATGGATGGAACGCTACACGGGCTAGTCTTTACATAAAATGCTACGTCTAGGGCTAATTTTTATTCTTTCGCCATACTCGACATTTTGTCACAATGCATATTCAAAGTATTAAAGTTTGGACAAAATAGCCCGCATATCCACATTCCTGAAGGGCAGACCCTCCCATATCCAAGAGCAAAAAAATGTGTTCCCCATACCCAACACTTAAAAATATAAGAACGAGGTATCCGGCGCACTCGCCATGCTCGATCAGCGACATACGTCGCTGATCGAGCATCGCGGGGGAGGTGATGCTACACCCACGATCGCAAAGGGGCGGCGGACACGTCATCCCCCCCCCCCCCCCCCCCCCCCCCCCCCCCCCCCCCCCCCCCCCCCCCCCCCCCCCCCCCCCCCCCCCCCCCCCCCCCCCCCCCCGCCACTCGTAACACCGCGAGACTGCCGGATCCTCGCTTGCGGAGCCACGAATTCCACGATGGATATCCCTCTGAGTATCCTCGTGATCTGATCAACTATCAAAGAAACATTACATGTGTTTTAGTCCCAAGATAGTCCTAACAAAATGTCGATGGAGGATCGATGGCTACAGAACCACCATGCCAGAATGAAAACATATAGGATATACTATCTCATAAAAAATCACATTAAAGAACGATAAATTGTATAAAATCTCCAAAATGAAATAAATCACTACTAAAGCATTACATACCCCTATTTCATTCTCTAGAACTAATTTATAAAACCCTTAAATATAAAATTAATTAAACTAATGTATATGTAAATTTATATGTATATGTATACGTACATATATGTATATGTGTAGCGGGAGGGCCGGTTCGGCCCTCCCTCCTCACTGAAGCGAGGAGCGGAGGGGTGGTTGCGCACCACCCCTCGCGTCAGTGAGGGCTGGCCGGCGGCCAGCACTTTGCTGGCCGCCGGCCAGCTCGCTGCTGGCCGGCTAGATGGCCGGCGGCCGGCCAAGCGACCGGCCGGCCACCGGCCAGCCAGCCGCCAACCGCCGATCGCGGCCTCAGCCCGATCAGCGGCTGAGAGGCCACGAGAGCCTCGAGGGCGAGGCCTCGTGGCCTCGTGCCCTCGCCCCCCCTCGCCCTCCTTGCAAACAAGCAAGCGAGGACGAGGGATAGGGGGAGCGAGGGTGAGGACAAGAGGACTGGCGCGAAATCGCCAGCGTGCCTCGCACGCGACGATTTTGCGCCAAAACGGCAAAACGAAAATCGAAGTTTGTTCGCAACGAACTTCGACATAAAATAAACAAAATAACTCGTGCGAACACACAAGTTCGAGGTAAAAAACCCCGGTTTGGGTCCCAAAACCAGGGGTTTGGTTAAAAACGGAAATGGGCCTCCGGAGACTCGAAATATTTGAGTCTCCCTGCTGTGGGTCATTGATGACGATTGCCCCTCAGTCCTGTAAAGGGGGTAAACCCCTGACGCGGACTGAGAACGTCATTCTACGAACTCCGACGACGACTTCAGAGCAGGAGCTGGAGACTCAGCCCGTTACAGTGGTTCTCAGAGCCAGACGACCCTCGCGACCAAGAGTTCGACGGAAACGGCGGCTATGACGTGGATAAAACGCCACCGGCAGCTACAAGCAGCAGCAGAAACGCCATAAGGGACTACGGCATCTACGATTCACTGTTTGAAGCGACGTAAAGTGCGTTAGGAAGCTAGATAAGAGCTCTATCTTTTGGGGCTTCTTCTCTACAGTCTCTTCTCCATCCCAGTGGGCTAGGGGAAAATGTTTGGGACGGGATAGGGAGTACCCACCCCTAAAACCACTTACTTTTCTCCTCTGCTCAAGGCTCCTTCCGATCCTCTTCAACAAAAAATTGGGGCAGCGCCTTTCTCCAATACCAGAGACTCTCACGGCCTGAGAGAAAAAGAAAAAGGAGAAAAGCGCTACTTGGAGAATTTTTGGAGGCCGCCACATTGCCGTGGAGCACAAGAAAGGCGCCTCCAAGGGGGGGCAAGGTGTGCCAAGAAGACGCAAGAAGAGACCAAGGAAGACCAGAAGACAAGAAGACAAGAAGACAAGAAGAAAAGTAGTCTTTTCGTTCTTGACCTTGTACTTGCTTGTTTTCTTGCTCTTTGTCCTAGTTTTGTGAGCGGTACTCACACTTCTTGTTACTCCCTTCTATTGTTATTTTCTGTTTTCCTAGATCCTAGTTGCTACCAAGTGCCATGAGTCACGGCATAGGAGGACTAGTTTCTAAACCCACGACCTTGTGCCAACGTGGCGGCCTAGGAAAATAGAAATTTAAATTGAAATTGCCTCACCGATCGTGAGAGCTAGATTGTAGGAGGTGATTCCTCCTTTAAGTTGTCGGGTGATTCTCACAACGACCTTCACGTGCTAGTTGCACGAACGACGAGATGGCAAGTGCCGGACCGTCCAAGACAAACAAGGGCAAGGTGGTGACGGCCTCACCATGAGCTCTCGGCGAACTCCACATTTTGGGAGTCGCCGCCGCAAGCACGGTTGCCAATCCAAAGGCAACCGTACCGCCTAAGGCAACCGTGATGCCTAAGGCAACCGTACCGCCTAAGGCCACTGCACCGCCTAAGGCAACCGACGCCAACCTCGGCGATACCGAGAAGCGTGCGGAGGCCGAAAAAGTGCTCGACGAGCACGTCGACTCGCACGTGGACGACCCCCACGCGACGGACGACCCGATGGAGGAGGATCTCCTAGAAAAGGTCCCCGACGAAGAGCATGACGCCAACGATGGCAAAGGCGACCAGGATCGTGGCCATCGTCATCATCGTGCGGCGAACTCGAGCCGATTGCTCGAGAAGGATAAGACGCCCGCCGCATCGCCTGAAGTTGCCGACGGCAGCGAGACTGCCAAGAGTAGCAAGGGCGCTGAAAGCGGTCACACGGGAAGTTACCACAAGAACGAGCCGGACGACGACGCCGCGAAGGCAATTCGCAACGACCGTCGTAGGCTCGCGGAATTTGCTGCTGACTCAGGATCACCATCGACGGTGGGAATACGGCACCACTCGGAGGAATGGGGCCGGACCCCCCTTCCTACGATCCGGCCGCAATGGGGCAAGGCAGCGCCCACTCGAACGTCGCCGCCGACGACAGTCTCCTCCGAAAGGTGGGACTCCTTGGAGGCGTGTACGCGAACCGTACCCTCTTGTAGTGGGTAAAGGTGAACAGAAAACGTGAGGCCCTAGAGGCTATCGACGATGCTCTGACGACTTCAGAGCTCAAGTTCGCATTCGCCAACCTGCTAGCCCACGTCGGGCAGAGCATCACGGACCTTGACCGTGATCACCAGCGCTTGGCCGCCCATGAGGCAAGCTGCCGATGCAACGACCTCGACAAGGCGTTGCAGAGCGTGACCCAGGTGCGGATGCAGCAGCAAGTGCAACGTGTTGCAGCTGCGGATGCCACTGCCGGTGGCATGAACGACTTGCCTACCTCGACGACTTCGGGGTCTGTCATGAACACGTCCTTCCTCCACAGTGTGGAGATCTTCCGGGAGGGCGTGAAGCTGACCGACTGGCTCAACCGCATGGAGCACGTTCTATGTGTCCACAAGGCTTCACTCAGCTAGTGGGGAGACCTTGCCACGACACGACTTGAAGAAACACTCTTCAAGTATGTGGTCAAGGAGTGGAATGCGCAGCAGTCACACCTCGAGTGGCAGCCCATGCCGTGGGAGGCCTTCTGCGCGATCATGCGCAAGAAGTGCATCCAACGTGAGGAGGCGCTGCGTGATTTCCACAAGATCAAGGAATTCAGGCAGCTGGGCAGCTGGCTTGAATCCTGCTTGAGCGAGTTCGCTGCACTCGTGGAGGAAGCCGGAAGCTTCACCGAGGGCGATGGGACTCAGACCTTCAAGTACCCGGAGTGCATGCTGCAGGAGTACTTGCGTGATGGTCTCGCCAGCGAGAAGCTAAAGGACAAGACCACCATGACAGCCACTGGCCAAGCTTGGACAAGCTGGAGGGCTTTGCGTGACTACATGAGCGAAGTGTATTCGGCGAATCCAAAGCACTATTCTGATGCACGGTCGAACGCGCATGCACAGCAAGGCCGCGACATGCGCATGGAAGTTGTAGGGACTGGTGGGTCAGCTGGACAGCGAGGCGGGGCCAAGGGCAAGCAACCTGCAAACCCTCCAGCCAAGAAGGCTGGTGGATACAAGAGCCCCAATAACAAGCGCAGCCACGAGAATGACGAGCTGCAGGCGGCGCGTGAGCGTCGCAACACATCCTTCCGCGAAGGGCTCTGCCACAACTGCATGCAGCCGGGCCACTTTCGGGCTCAGTGCCCTCAGGCTGCTGGGGGTTGACAAGAGGCCACGGTGTTAGCTGCAGCAGTAGCACCTCGTGGGGATGGTGCAGCAGGAGGTCGCGGACAGGGCCGTGGACAGGATCGCAATCGCGGCAATGGGCCCGGCCGTGGTAACGGACAGGGCTGTGGGGCGGGTTTTCCCCACCCCTGAGTGACGTCAGTGGGGACCACTCAGGGGTAAAACTGGATCACGAGTGTGGGTTCATGTTTTCAGATGTGGATGTTAAACAATTTGAGTTCTTGACGAGTTCAAATTTCTCTGTTGTCTTCTCTTCTCTTGTTGAACCGCATTCTACACTTGCTGACCGACATCGCCCACTAAACCTTGCATCTCCGGACGAGATGCATGATCGTACATGCTTAGTGGCGGCCTCACTGACCACTGTGCAAGAGTTGTGTGACACATTGATTGAAGCAAACACCCTCAAAGCAATTAGTTCAATCACATTCGTAGTACCTTTAGTCGAAGATTTTGACCCAGTCAAATTTAAATGCTGAAAGGTGCTAGCCAAATTCACACGTGTCCACAAGATGTGGACTCGAGTGGGTGAATCATGGGAGTTGCGACGGTCGTCGTACGGATCTGTGTTTATCACAAACTTGGCTTGCCGTCGTCGAGCCTGTTCACTCGGAAGAGTGGAGGCAACATGAGGTTGCAATTCAAAGGACACCTAGCTGTGCTATCGTGAACGTACTTGCTGACACTGGAGGAGACGACTCTTTTGTTAGCCTTGGGTTTACCCGACAGGTTGGCCTGAAGTACGAGCCATCGAATGGTGCAGTTGTTTTCGGTGACAACCGTACAGTACCCGTGATCGGTACTTGTAAAGCAAAAATTTGTATTCAAGGGTACACACAGAGTGTCACGTTGAAGGTACTCAACCTTCTTGACCCGTTTGACGTGGTGTTTGGCGATCCGTGGCTCCGTGACAACAAGGCTCTAATGTGCTTTTAATCAAAGCGTTTGATCCTCCCAAAAGGACAACGCCACTTTACGTTGATTCCGAGTACGGAATTATCACCGACCCGACTCAAAGTTCATACCAGCTTGTCTGCGATGCAGGTCAAGAGACGTATTCGACAAGGTTGTCGATACTTCTTGGCTCAGCTACAGAAAGTGGAGGACGACGTGAAGGAAGACACGCCACAAGAGATCAGATCTCTATTGGCGGAGTTCTCGGATTTATTCCAAGACCCAACGGCTGGGCTTCCACCAGAAAGGCACATGGGCCACATGATTCCACTGCAACCGGAGGCGAATCCTTCGTTCAAATCCATGTATCGCCTTAGTCCAGCAGAAAGGCGAGAAGCCAAACGCCAAATCAAAGAGTACCTTGCAAAAGGGTGGATCGAGCCCAGTAGCTTGCCGTACGGTACGCCAATCCTTTTTGTGAACAAAAAGAATGGTGGTTTACGCATGTCCGTGAATTACCGGGCGTTGAACCAGCTGACGGTGAAATATCGATTCCCCTTATCGCGAATTGAGGACCTTTTTGACCAACTCCAAGGCGTAAAAGTATTTTTGTCATTGGATTTGTCTCAAGGGTACCATCAAATCCGCATCACGGAAGATGATGTGCCCAAAACCGTGTTTCGAACGCACATGGGACACTATCAGTTCCGAGTGTTATGCTTCGGGCTTACAGATGTCCCAGCAACCTTCCAAGGAGAAATGAACCGAACGTTTGCCAAGCAACTCGGGCAATTGGTCTTGGTTTACCTAGATGACATCCTGGTTTTCTCCAAATCAATGGAAGAGCACATAGAACATCTGTGCAAAGTTCTCGCAATCCTTCGGGAACAGAAGTTCTATGCGAAAGTGAGCAAGTGCAAGTGTGCACAAGATGAGCTCGAATTCCTTGGACACATCGTCCGCAAGGACGGCATCCGTGTCGACCCACGAAAGGTCCAAGCCGTTGTGGACTGCCACGCCCCGAAAATGTTGGGCAGATTCGGTCTTTCCTCGGCCTTGCAAACTACTTTTGACGGTTTATGCAAGGGTATTTGACCCTGGTAGCACCTCTAACCAGGCTCATGCAAAAAGACGTGCGTTGGGAATGGGCACCTGATTGCGAGAACGCTTTTCTCAAAGCCAAAAGAGCTTCTATCCATGGCACCAGTCCTAGCTCTTTCGGATCCATCGCAACCGTGGGAGGTTCGATGTGATGCGTTGGTAGTAGGCTTCGGAGTCATCCTCATGCACAAAGGTTACCCAGTTGCGTATGAAAGCCGGAAGCTCATCCCCGCGGAAACGCGATACACAACTGGGGATCAAGAGCTCCTTGCGGTAGTACACGCTTTCAAGATGTGGCGTTGCTACCTCGAGGGTACTGAAGGGGGTGTGACGGTCGTGACCGACCATAATCCATTGTTGTTTTTCCAAACGCAGCCGAACCTGTCAAGACGACAGGCGCGTTGGAGCAAATACTTGAGTCGATTCTCTTTCACATGGGAATATCGGCCAGGACGCATCAATGTGGCCGATCCACTAAGCCGACAGCCTGTGGAAGTTAAAGCAACCACCGAGGTCAGTGGGTGTTTTATGGCCATCGCAACAGCAACAGTACAATCACCAGATCCCCCTGCACCTCTGCGACAACCACCACGATAGATTGTCCATTACAACGGTTTTGTAAACAGGATCCGGATGGGATACTGTGTGGATTCTTGGTTTCAAGACTCTCGAAATCTGGACAAGAACGGCTTGGTGGAGGCCACAGGAATCTATTGGCACGGAGAACAAGTTGTTGTGCCAAACTTGGGAGACCTTTGAGCAAAGGTTATCTCCCAGTACCACGACCCACCGGTCGCAAGTCATGTGGGACCCCGAAAGACCGGACAGGCACTCTTGGACCAATATTGGTGGCCAGGATGGAGTGTCGATATCCGTAAGTATTGCATGACATGCGACCCATGTCTTTGGAATAAGGCTAGTAACAAGAAGCCTGCTGGACTCCTCCAACGGCTTCCCATTCCTGGGACTCCATGGGAGTGCGTCAGAATGGACTTCATTACTGGTCATTCGGACACGGCCCGTGGCCACGATGCAATACTAGTGGTTGTGGATCTTTTGACGAAGATGGCATACTTCATTCCTACAACCACTGACATGAACGCAGAGGAGACCACTCGCCTCTTCTTTGAGGGTGTCGTAAAGTACCACGGCTTGTCATTGCGCAGTGTCTCTGATCGTTATCAAACATTTGCTAGTAAGTTCTGGCAAAATATGCACGAATACTTCGGTAGTGAGTCTCAAATGTTGACAGCATTTCACCCTCAAACCGACGGACAAACAGAGCGCATAAATCGCACTCTGGAGCAAATGCTCCGCATGTACGTGGACCCTGCCATGCATGATTGGGACAAATTCCTAGCACCGGCAGAGTTCACGGTGAACAACTCGGTGAACGGGTCCACACAGTTCACACCGTTCGTGTTGAACAGTGGTCGGCATCCAGTGGTACCCTCTTCATTGGTGGAGAGTGGGAGTACAGGAGGGCAGGTTCCTGCCGCTCAAGCCTTTGCTGAACGCATCGACTCCTTGCTACAGGAGGCGAAGGGTCACCTTCAAGCAGCTCGGCAGCGACAAAAGGCATATGCCGACAAAGGTCGCCGGGAGGTCTCGTTTGACATCGGTGACAAAGTGCCTCTTAGCACAAAAACCTTCGGTTGAAGTCGCCAGGGGCAAGAAAACTTCTGCGCAAGTGGATTGGGTCATTTCCCATTGTGGCACGCATCGGGCCAGTGGCATACCGATTGCTACTTCCGCCGAGTATGAAGATACATGACGTGTTTCATGTGAGCATGTTGGCTCCATACACGACAGACAGAATACTTCAGCCACCGCCAGCAGTCCTTGCTGCCGACAGCCAATACGAGGTCCTTCGCCTACTCCAGCACCGAGAGCGCACTCTTCGGTCACGCGTTGTCACGGAGTACCTCGTTCATTGGGCCGGTTGTGGACCTGAACATAATTCATGGGAGTCCGAATCTCGGTTGCCCACAAGGGTGGTCAACGAGTACTGGAGTGAGCTTACAGCTCGCACAGATCGACGCATGGCAGGAAGTACCACCTGAACGCGGTTAAAGTGAACAACATTCCCACAAGGCAGCATTCATGGACAGCGATCATAGGAGGTTGGGGACGCTCAACATGGTTGTCGCGCGGACGCTCCAGCCTAAAGGGGGGAGACCGCTAGTCGTGCTGACCTACAAGCTGCAACTTAGGTACAAGTACCATGCACGTGTTCATGTCTAGCTGGTCATTGAAATTATTAATTTTCTTTCACAATGTTGATGACTCACTAACAGACAATCCTGCCTGTTGTTCATGAACCGAGACGGTTCATAATAAGTGGGGAGGAATGTAGCGGGAGGGCCGGTTCGGCCCTCCCTCCTCGCTGAAGCAAGGGGTGGCTGCGCACCACCCCTCGCGTCAGCGAGGGCTGGCCGGCGGCCAGCACTTCGCTGGCTGCCCGGCTAGACGGCCGGCGGCCGGCCAAGCGACCGACCGGCCACCGGCCGGCCAGCCGCCAGCCGCCGACCGTGGCCTCAGCCCGATCGGCGGCTGAGAGGCCACGAGGGCCTCGAGGGCGAGGCCTCGTGGCCTCGTGCCCTCGCCCCCCCTCGCCCTCCTTGCAAACAAGCAAGCGAGGACGAGGGATAGGGGGAGCGAAGGTGAGGACGAGAGGACTGGCGCGAAATCACCAACGTGCCTCGCACGCGACAATTTCGCGCCAGAACGGCAAAACAAATATCGAAGTTCGTTTGCGACGACCTTCGACATAAAATAAACGAAATAACTCATGCGAACACACAAGTTCAAGGTAAAAACCCCCGGTTTGGGTCCCAAAACCAGGGGTTTGGTTAAAAACGGAAATGGGCCTCCGGAGACTCAAAATATTCGAGTCTCCCTGCTCTGGGTCGTTGATGACGATTGCCCCTCAGTCCTGTGAAGGGGGTAAATCCCTGACGCGGACTGAGAACGCCATTCTGCAAACTCCGACGATGACTTCAGAGCAGGAGCTGGAGACACAGCCCGTTACAATATGCATATGTATATTTATATGTATATGTTTTTGCCTATGTACATGTTTATGTATATGTATATGTATCTGTATATGGATATGGATATGCATATGTATATGTATATGTATATGTATATGTATATGTATATGTATATGTATATGTATATGTATATGTATATGTATATGTATATGTATATGTATATGTATATGTATAT
>SZWC01006470.1:35271-37771 GCA_023375785.1 Penium margaritaceum
AAGCCGCATTATCTTCGTCTGGCGTGTGCGGCGACTGGAGGGCGTCGGAAGAAGCGGCAGCAGCAGCAGCAGCAGCTGCTGCTGCTTCAGCTGTATTGCCTTGTCCGCAGCAGCCCGGCAGGATGACGTCGGCAAGCACCTTGCCGAGCTGCTGTTGCTGCTGATGATGATGGTGATAATGATGATGCTGCTCGCACACCCGGGCAAGGACACGTGGAGGTCGTTTGGACCCCTCGGTTACGGGGCTCGCCTCGGGCGACTCGTCGGCGAGCGTTTCGCGTAGCGCCGGCAGAAGTGAGAGCGAGCGGTGCGCTCGGTTGCGGCTCGGAGAGATGGAAGGACGGGGCGTGGGACTGCGATCGGAGCAGAGACTTCCTCGGCAACCCTGGTTCTCCTCCTCCTCTCCCGCGTTCTGGCCCATATCCCCAATCGACGCTTGGGGCGGGTCTCCACGTCGTTCTGCTGTGTGTGACGGAGCTCCAGCAAGGGGTGATTCTGATCGGTCGGTCGCTCTGCGTGCTCGCCGGCCAAGTCTCGGGCCCAGAATATGTGCCACCGCCACTGCACCTTTCGCCATGGCGAAAGGCTCTTGGCTTGAAGGTTGTCGCTGTGGCGTGGATGGATGAGGAGGGTGTCGACGCTCGCAAATCGGTGTGCAAGGTCCAACCGTCGTACGAAGCGTGTGCAAGTCTGAAACGCTGTGCAATTCTCAATGTTTAGAAGAGGCCAGCGACGAAGTCGGGGAGTCGAGGAGTCGTCTTTGCCTGAGCGTTGCTGCACTGTTGATCGCTTGCGGCTGCCTATGGGGTGCGCACGCGGACTATTTGCCCAGGACGCGGCGCGTCAGGCATCCTGCTGCAGCCGCGGGCGTCGCAACTGGATAAGCCCGCGGCAGCAGCCGTGCCCTCTCTCTGGTGCCAATAGGTCCAACGAGCGCACTACGGTCGTAGTAGTGTCGCAGCAGATGCAGCAACAGCACCGCTGCAGTGGTAGCAGAAGCCTCCTGTAGCGACAGCAGTGACGATGGGTGCTGCAGCGCCTGTCACTCGGATGTCCACGAGCGCCCTCGAGGCGGCGCGGAGAGCGGATCGCCTGCCGTGAAGGAATGCCAGCTTCCGACGAAGGGAGGTGAGAAGAATGGCTCGTACGGTTCGCGACTGCAGCCTCGAAGCGCTTGCCATGCCCTTCACGCGCCGTCATGATTCCGTACGGTAAGCGAACACCGTAGTGAAAACCACTAGCCGCACGGCCCACTATCCACTCATCCCTCGCACACCATGGCCACGGCTGGCAAGGGGTGGGTGGGAATGGGAGTCCCGCCGGCTCTTTTACTGACATCATCATTCCTGCTTCGCGGTAGTTTCGTCGCCTTAAAGTGGGTTAAACGGAGCCCACTCACCCACTTTTTCCATTTCGTTCTCTTCTGAGAGCGCTGTCGCCCTCGCTGTCAAAAAACCTGCGCTTCGGTCGTCATAGTGGACAACCACAAGGTTCCGGTTTTTTCGGTCTTTCAAGTTCTGGCTTTAAACGTTAAACTAAGGGGCCATTAGAAATGATTCTAGAAGTTGCCAGCTGGCGTATGAGCGAAACACAGAGCACTGCGGAGAACAGATCGCATCCTAATGGATTCGCTGTTGCCGTCGTCTAAAAGCCCGCTCCCGCAAACCGAGAAGCTTCTTCATAGTCTGAAAACCGAAATTGCTATTCAAATACAGATATCGAAGCGATCTCAGAGGGAAAGGCGGCGATCGGGTCCATCGCATCGAAGGAACATGTGCCAAAATTCCACTATAATTTATACCGTCATTGACAGCGACAGCGACAACGCCGCTGTTAAACCTCCTTGGTTTTCACAGGTTTTCAGGTGTTTTCACCACTTCTTGTGGAAACCACCATGCGCGAGCTTGACAACGATAGCGGCGACAGGGAGCGTTCCGTTTTATTTTGTCCAGTTTTGGATCTCGCGGTCGACTGACCGGCAGCCAACTGTCTTTTGTCGTAAGCAATGTACGGATTTGTCATTTTCTAAAAGCAATCGCATGTTGGGCAACGTGAGATGATGTGCAGCATGTTCTTGCCGATTCGCTATTGGTCTCAACAGCGGCTCTCAGAAGACAACGAAATATTCATCGCACTCCCTCATCGTTGTCCATTTTGCAAGACGACAAGAAAATGGGGTCGCAACATTTCGCACAAACGGACATCGATTCGCAACCGTAGCTACACTGAGAAGGACTTGACGGGACTCGGAGGCTGTCCACGTCAACCGGGAAGCAACGACATTTGAAGAAGTCTTCATTGTCCGCTACATTAGAAGGCCTGCCTTCACGTCGTTTGCGCACCAAACCCCACCATCGCGCCAAGTCACACGCACTCGTCGCAAAACTTGGTCGCACACTTCCAAGCCTAAAACGAGACATTATCTTGGTGCTTTTGAAGCCCAAAACCTAGTCGTCATCCTTTTCCTAGCTTCCGCGTCAAATTAGATCTCGTTTCCCAC
>SZWC01006470.1:40271-54968 GCA_023375785.1 Penium margaritaceum
CCTGGGAAATGTCGTTCGATGATGATGCCGCATAAGCCAAGGCGGCCAATTGTAGTTCTCAGCTCGCTTGGCGGACAACCATTCATCAGTAGTTCCCTATGGCCTTGAAGAGCACGGCACAGACAGCTTGCTTCGAATGACCCATCGTTGGGCTACGAATATCCCACGGGGAATCACGAGATCACATGGCCCACAGTAGTGACGCGGCCATGATGGGAACTCCTGACAGGTTGATGCGGCCTTCCAATGATAAGCACAGTGCAATACAGGTTATACAAGATGTGCGTTTAAAACCAATCAATATCGGAGTCGTCGCCGAAAAGACAACTGATTTGTCACGCCAACCCACGATCTGCAAAATCGTCAGGAGTCGAGGCGAATCACCTCTGAAATTTATTACTGTGTTGAACGGCCATCTCCCGTGAACAGTACTGCGAATCTGTTTCATACTGAGTCGTGCAAGTCTGAATCAGATACGATGTACTACAAATCTTGCAAATATGTGATCGGAACTAAAACCGTGACTTAGGACCTGCGCTGGAGTTTTGTTTTCAACTCGAGCCTTCACAAACTAAGGGGGGTCCAACTCATCACTAAACAAGACAAGCGGCTGAACCTGAAAGCATATTCTCATTGAATTTGAATGAATAGTCCATACGTTTCGATAAGATGTTAGACTATCCTCCGTGAAAATTTGTGATGGATATCACTTTTCTCTTGATATTTGGAAAAATTAGCTACAACGGACTTCGACATAACAACGGACTTTGTTCTCTTCTTCTTCCATAGTTTAGGAGGGAAAAAAGGCCAGTTTTGCAGCTGAATAAATGTGTTATTTTTTATTAGAATAAATATGTTTTTTTATTAGAATAATAAAATAATGTTTTTTTCAAGCTCTCTTTCCATCAAGATACAACCTCTCTTCCTTATGAGCTCGAAAGCAAGTAGCATGCAGAGTGACCGTATTCGCATCTGATACCTTTTTTGTCACGTTTCCTAATGGTTGATCAATGTCTTTCAAATTATTTAAACGATAATACAAGTGAAAAGGGGTATGTGTGGATTCAAGTAGACTACCGGTGAACGTTTTCCTGAGTGCAACGCACATGGCGAACACGTAGTGGTTGGGGAGTAGAACAAGCTCTCGGAAAATGATTCAGTTGATGTATTTGTAACTAAGGATATTTGTGGTTCAATGGCAGGTGCCGGTGCTAGCAAGCCTATGTAAACACGTGCGAAAACAATCCTGCGATACCTCCTAGGCTTGGGGTCTTAGTCGCCAAAGGCGAGCGGCGCGCGAAATGCCTCATCGCGAGTGGCTGCTTTGAGAAAACTCTTCGATGAGTCAAGGGGGTGCGAACATCGAAGTACATCTCAGAGAAAGTCAAACCCCATAAATAAGCCAGTTGAACGGCATCAAGTTGTCGATATTGTGCCTAATAACTCTACCAATGAATCAAGAAGGTGGTACAGTTTTTGAGAACTGCTATATCAGGCGATTATAGGTTGGGCCAGCTGGCTGCAATTATCACGGCCGAACAACGTAAAAACCCAGAAGTCGACACATGGTGGGCTGCAAATGTCATGACCTACATACCAATGCGTGTCGTTAAGGAACTTTGATGTGTGCAGCGTAGCACCCCCCCCCCCCCCCCCCCCCCCCCCCCCCCCCNCATGGTGGGCTGCAAATGTCATGACCTACATACCAATGCGTGTCGTTAAGGAACTTTGATGTGTGCAGCGTAGCACCCCCCCCCCATCCCCCCCCCCTTGAGCCATACTTTCCAACGCGTTGCGAGGTGTGGGCCAACGCTAGCAAAATAAAAGAATTGCTGATCGATGTCGTCTAGGTTGTCGTACAACTGTGGGTTGTTGTGTAGTCAATCATAACCCAACCACTTGACGAAAGACTCCATAACCTTGCCTCCTCCCTGGTACTTCAGGATGCCTTTGACTCTGTACTATGTCGTTGTCCACTTCGACTAGTTGCGGTGGGGGTACATCCCAATGGGGAAAAGGCCCACTAAGGTCTCAACAAGGCTTGAGTGGTCCGACGTGGAACACCGAGTGAACATTAATGCTACCAATCCGGCTAACCTTGCTGAAGGAGGGTATCCACAGCATTGCAAAGAAGGCACCTATATCATTCGTAGTTGCGAAAGGGTCTGTCTAGTAGGCGAGCTTGACGATTGGTACCTTGACATGTGCAAAGGGTTTGGAGCAGCTCCTCGAGAATTTGGTAAGCATGCTCAATATGCCCGTCAACTTAAAGATGAGAGGCCATTGACAGTTGGATCCGGTTGTCATGGCAAGTCATCAACTTCCACAAAAAAATGTTGGTCCTCCCATCTCAGTCGCTAGTGACGGAGGGAAGGAGACGACTTAGAATGTTGTCGACGAAGGAAGTTAGCGGTTTTGACCATTGTCATCGTCCCAATAAAGAGTGAAACACATGGGAACAGTCATCCACCATAGGAGTTGCGTACAAGCCTCTTGGTTTGATGGACTAACTTGTCAAGAAATCCACGAGAGTGTACGACCGTGCTTGTTTTGGCACCAATGGTGGTTGAAGCAAAAGCTTAGGTTTTGTTCATCTTAACGCCCAGCGTTGGCACGTGCTCTAGAACCTGTGGCAGTTTTGTAACGTCGGGTCGTATTTTGTCCCACCAAACGTGTTTCATGTGCATATTGACATCATTGTCCTCGCCAACGTAACCATGACCAGATTTGTTGCATTCCATTGCACTTCTAAAAGTTCTTCTAGTAATATTATGATTCGGTGAGTGAATTTCCATAATGAGACCGGAACCTAGAGCTGAATTTGTTTTGATTTGCCCATTATAATCCTCGCAAAGAAGCTGTATGAGATAGTGATCTCGCTAAGTCGTCAACACAATGACCTGAACCATCAGGTCCAGTTGTCAACTTGGAGTAATTGTCACATTTTATTTCTCAGGCAGTACTGGATATCGTAGTTGAATTGAGGCTCAAAGAACCCCATTCTTCGAGATTGTCAACTTCTCGGTCTTGACAAAAACTTTAGCTATTCAGGAGACACATTGTTTGTATTCTAGATAGTACTGCCATGTTTTAAATGCGTGCATGCTTACTGAGTTTTCATCCTTGTGCACATAATTGTTAAGGGAATAGTTTTTTATAACATGTACACGACCGGTTGTTCTCCATTGTCATTGTGTCGGAGGAGAACGGCTCTGATTTCTTGATTGGAAGCATCACTCGCCATGGTGTAATCCACTTATGGACCTGTCACCTCTCAAATAGATGAGTGCTTCTTGTTTTACTTTGTCCCAATGCCACTTAATGGTTCAACAAGTAGGATAAAAAGGAGACGCTGACACCCGAGCTTTGTCCTGTAAAATTGCCAGTGGTAGGTTGGAAATCCAAGAGATATTCTGACATTGTGAAGAAAAGGATCTTGGATCCATTCTCATGTGTCTATAGTGATGACGTGGTCCAATCACTCACTCAAGCAACCACTGGTGTTGAACTTTGTGATTCTTCTGTCAAATCCCTCCACTCGTAGACTTATGAGAAATGTTATGAGATGTCTATTGTGCTCATGGGGCATGAGGTTGTACATTGGGATATCGTAAAATTAGATGACAACAAAGCAGTTTCCACCATGGACACCACCATGCAGTAGTTATGGGTTGGTGAACTCAATGTGCACGGAACAAGTAGTGGAATTCTCTTTTCTAGATGTCCTTATCAGACATGTGGATTTGATCATAACGGCTCTGCACGTCTCTCTCGTTGAAAAACATGGACCGTGAAAGGTGGGCAAAAGGCTTGTCCATTTGCGGAAGATGATAGCGACTCTTGGCGGTTATGTCATTCAACTCTCAATTGTATACGGACCTCCGCATTTTGCTAGTCTTCACTCTAAAAAAAGCACACGTACTCCATTTGCTTCCATTAATACGCGGATGTATCCCTGTCCCAACATTGTTTCTAAATAATGGTTTTGCTTGGTTAGCTCGTGGTTGCTCGTCCGATATGTCCATTTGACCAGTGACCCGTTGCTTGGCCTGAGGATGCAGGTGGTCCATGCTCTGTTGTGAAGGTAAATACTCAGGAAGCCTATCAAGGAAACCCCCCTTGAACCTCCTAACAGATGGTATAAATTCCCATGGCACGATTAGAAGATTTGCAGGTTTTAGATCAATTCTACTGCCAATTTTGCAGTGTCATTTGATGTGATCTTTCCGTCTTTGTTAGCTTCCATATGGACTATCACACGTACAATCCTCCTCGTTCAAATCTTGTGGCCATATTGTGTGATATTGGCAGCGTGAGTTATTGTGTAGTGGTTGTTGCATTATCCTCTATTGCCTCTACCTCTATTGCTTTCTAGAATGGTTGCAATTATATGATCACTCAATGAGATTAATGTTTTGATTTCTACCATTAATTCAGATGCAGACCGATACTGGCCTTGTCTTCTTACGGATTGTGCTTGTATACGAAAACTCACTTGAGGATACCATACTGAATCATAGATTCACCAAGTTTTTTTTCCCCTTCGTGTTACCAGAATTCACCTAAAATTGGGCACTTTTGTGTTTTTTGGGTGGTCACACAGTGTGTTGGACTGGGAAAGTCGAAACACTAATATTTTCCGACGGTCTGAATTATGCCTTTCGAGTCAGGCTGAACGGTGATTGCCAAAGGTGGCACTTCATGTCCGGCGCCACGCAAGCTGATGTGGCATGCCAACTCGACAGGGGAGATCCTTATCGCAACTCCGTCATGGACGAATTATCCTACTTGCGATCGTTTTTCCTCAAGAGTAATGCGACGCACCATCTTTTGGTGTCACCAGAATTACTAGCCTGTTTTTCCCAAACGACAATAAATAATCCACAAAACGCTTGGGAAAATAGAAAAAGTATAGTTGGAAATGTTACGGTTCAATACAGTAAGTACGTGGTCACTCTTTGGACAAGTCCTTCAGTTTGATGCGTATTGCATTTGCTCGTGTTACACACGGAGAGGTTGTCAAAGTCGACGAATGTGATTCTGCCTGTAGACGGATTTTCATGCAAGCACCCCTGGTTCAATATTATAAATCGGGTTTTGAGCCATGCCGATATTAAAAAAATTACGAGAGTTCCCTTCACCCATTAGTGGTAGTAGTGTTTCACTAGTTTTGTATTATGTCACTTGCACTCACAGTCCTATCGTTGGTTGGTCGTCCTCACATCCCTTGTCAAACTTTGAAATCCTAGGATTCCTTGTCTATGGTGATGTGGGCCTTTAAGGTGGTCAATCTTTCGTTCAAATACTTCTAAACCGGACAGGAGATTTGCTGCCCTTTTATGGTATCTACAATTTGCCGAGCTTTAAAAAACGTTCTTACATTTCACCTCAGTTTCTTGTTGCTTGTGCTTGGAACATTCAAATTTGACGGTCTTGCTAATCGATGGAACCAATTTTGAGTAGAACGAAGGTCGCTGATGATTGTGGCTTCCTTCCACCACGGTAAGAATCTTGGCTTTGGTATCACCGGTCGCTAGATTCCAAGTGCTCCTCATGGGATCAGCTGTTGTAATCACTCGCAAACGGTCATCATGGATACAAAAAATATAAAATGTTCATGGTATTTGTGACCATTGTCACTGTGACGACAAGAACTTGCTTGGGGCAATCCCATTCCTTGTAATTACTTGACAGAAGCTCTATGTGCACTTTGTCATGCTGGAAGTCTAGCGTACATGATGTACCTTGTACTATGTCTGGTCGTCCTTTTCAACTTTCCCAAACGTGTGATAATGAGACATGTAAGGTCGTTCTAGTTTCACGGTGGAGTCTAAATTCATTGCCACATCAGATTGGTCCACTTGAGATATACAACACTTGCGATTGACGATGCGAGAGTGGTTGCATAAGCTGTTGACATGGCTTCTCTAGTATTCTACTACCACTAGAAATCCTTTAGAGCACACCACTAATCTAGTCTTGTGTCACTAAAAAACGAGGCTGCAAGGCCAATTTTTTCCTTGTCTTCATCTTCCCTAACTACGTCAACCCATCCACATTATTCTTCCCTCTGTATTTTTAGAATTGAATGGCTTGGGGAGTACTGGCCAGATCAATGGTTCACTCAAGAGAGTTGCTGATTCTCTTGGTGACTATTCCCTTTCATGCACACAAGTTTTGAAGCTCCCCCATTGTGTCGAGCTAGGGGTATAGGCGGTTGTTGGGGCATTGCGTTATGAAAATCTTTGGTACAAGTTCTCGTCGATCTTCACTTGTCAGATCATGCACCTAACCATTGCTTGAGGTGTCATTCCATGGGGTAGCAGCATAAACAAGGTTTTTTCTGAGGCCGTTAAACCCGTCACTAGATGGTTCTTAGGGGTGGTTGGTCCTACACCATTGGTTAAGTAGACTGCCGTGTCTCTTAGTGGTGTTTTTTCAACCGCTAGGAATGTGTCCTTAGTCGATGGTTTATGCCCCTCTAACACCAAATTCTTTGCCAGGTTACTACTCCTCATCACTGGGTACACTTGCTCCTTGTTCAGGTGTCATTGTGAGGTCTCCAAACTCACGATAGTGACACACAAGAGACTTGTGTAATGTTTTTGCATAGGGCTGAAGTATTTGGTCGTCCCTCTGGTACTACTGCACTATATTACCAAGTGGTACACCAAACAAACGTAGATGGTACTAAGGTAGAGTGGAACTTTATTTGGCAAAATAGGACACTTGATCAATAAAAAAGGATTCATCAGTGTAATTCAATGACAAATGTGAAGGAATTTTAGTGCATAAATACAAGTGTAGAGATAACACTAAGGCATAATTTCAGTCATAGGCGCTTGAGGCAAGCAACGCATGTAATGCCAAAGAATTGGTGATTGCTTTAAGAAACTCCACTACCAAGGAGGGGGGTTTCAAGGATATTGAGACCTGCCTTTGTACAAGTCGAGCGCCACCAAGAAATCATCTAAATACTGTTCGAACGTTAGCATGGTGTCAATGATTCTTGAAGGTAATCAAAGTTTTTCCAAACTTCTAAAATGGAACATTAGAGTTTAGGAGTGTTGGCTACGATGCAGAGAGTTGATCAGCGTAAATATTCAGAAGTCACCGCACGGTGGGCTATTCACAAAATGACAAAAATCCACATGTGTGGATTGTAGGGACTTGTGAACATCTCAGGAGTAGCTTTTGACAATAGAGTGTGAATAAATGTTCCATGGTGTCTTCCTCAAAAAAATGTTGTTAATAACTTAACCTTCATGAAAAGCCCAAGTGTGACGAGCTACATGCACAGAGGAAAATTGCATATTGGTGTAGACAACTTTGAAGGAAGGAGTGTGAGATGAGGATGGATCACCACTTGAAGTGTATGTTCATAAACTTCATTATCCCTTGCACGTGATATGGAGGAGAAGGTATGGATAGCAAATGGAAGCATGACCCATCATGTTTGGAGGCATGAGATTATGTGAGAATCGTTGTGGTGCGATGGCGGGCTGGTTTGCATGGATTATGATATATTGCCCTTGAAAAACAAAGTCCAGGATAGATTTTTCACCTCCAGCTTTGCATAATATAGTTCATGGATGGATGCAAAGAAATAAATGTTTAGCGGACATGCTATAGTGCAATGGCCAAGGAAATGGAAAGTACTTCCTGTTGACAGGATTACGTGATCTTCATGGTGAAGTACAATGTATGGTCATATGCAAGGGTCCCTGCAGCCAAGATGTATACCGAATAGATGGATGTTGATTCCATGGTGTCATTGAGATTGTTCTTCATTACAAGATGGACTAGGGTGAGGATGGCTACACAACAATGTCACCAAGAGTAAAACTATATGAAAGTGTCATATGTCGTGTCGGTGAAGCCCAAGTAATTGGCTATTGTCTGTGAACCACAACCATTTGAAGACTACATATTGTTTCGATAGCTCTTGAAAGAATGCCACAGGAGATGGGCCATTGATTTGGAAGAAAGGAATTCCTTGAAAGCAGTCTTTTTTTTATGATGTATTAGAGGAAGCCTCTCTCTATGAGGAGGCAGATCGGACATAGTGAAATGGCCTTGTTTGGGGAGTTATTGTGAGAAAGAAGATGCACAATCATATTCTTAGGTTGAAGGAAATGAAATATCCATTTAATGGCTCGAGATTCCATTAGGACAGAGGATCCTTTAATCCTACGTCCTCCTCTCAAGGCAAGCGAGTGGACCCAAAGGCCTCGATCCATAACTATCTTTGGCATGTTTTAGGAGAGGAAGTAAATTAGAAGGGCATTGGGCAAGTGAAGATGGGTTGGAGTTGCCAACAAACATAGCTAGAGAAGAGAAGCTTAAGTCAATAAATGTATTTACTGTAATGGGTTAGGTGTGAATGGGACCTCTGAATTGTCTTGCAGGATAGAGTTTGAGGCATTTGTAGTGTCAGATTCCATGTTTTTTCTGAACTAAAGACTTGGAGTGAATGCTGCCATGATCTTCTATTGGGTGATTGGAATTAAACAGATGGATGCTGGTTTGGAAGAAATTCATTGATGCTTCTAAGGACAAGGTGTGTTTTGCGATTATTGATTCACAGTAATGCATGACAGACATAAATTTGGAGGCACTGAACAATGTTGGACTTTGTACTTGGATGAGAAAATGAAAGATGGTTTTTTATTATTATTATTATTATTTTTTTTTAATACGAGGAGCACTACAAAATCTTTGAAGGTAGTATTGATGCAGGTTCACAGTGAATACTACACACACATGAGATAAGACAATGTAATGGGAATTCCTTTCATAGTCTAGAGTAAAGCGTAATGTGAGAAGTGAAATGTAAATTCGTCTTAAGTTATGCCAGGGTTTGATGTTGGAGGATTTGAACTCCCTTGGTGAAATTTTGCCGGAGGTCGAGGTATTGTAGGCCAGCATACATGCAGTCTTCATTGAAGGAGTCACACGTTTTCTCAAATCCCAGAGCCGAAAAGCAAAATGGAGACGAAGTGTGAGTGGCCCAATGGTAGCAACCACATGTCAATGGTTGTGTGTACTTGATGGCTCACCCAGAAACCAATCCATTGTGATCTTGATGGTTGGCATATAGACGTGCCTTGGCTGAGCAAGTTGGAGAAAGCTTGACCAAGATTCTAGACTCCACGATGACAAGAGAGGTTCGCTTATGGATAGTGATTTCATGTATATCTTTTTTTTTCCAAAAAGGGTGGTTTTGGAGGTGGAAACATGGCCCACCTATGATGGTTCCGTAAGAATCTGGTTATAGGTTTGGAGTAGCTGGAATGCTATATAAAGGAAGAGGATTTTATAGAGGTTTATGTGGACCATCAGGTCCTTTAGTCTTATGCAGGGCTTGAAATATAACGAAATCCTCCCTTTGGATGATCTAACGGGACATGAGATGGGAGTATTGTTTTTCTCTTACGGAATTTGGATAACCTTCAGAATAATCTCGGCTGTTGGTATGCAAGTTGGAAGACGGTCTTGATGATGTTAGAGAGTTTCTGACCTGTACTTTGGATTAATTCACCCACATCTCATAGGTCAAGAGTGCATTATGAGATGTTGAGAACAGAAGTATATGTTTCGAGGAGGCTTCCTGTGGTGTTGTTTTTTTAAGAGCAGATATTGTCAATGGGAGAGACTGCGAGAGAAATGATAGGGTGTTAGGTGACCAGCCTCTTGCTTGCAGTGAACATGGTTGTTCACCCTACAAGACTGGCCGTCAATTAGCCTCTTCCTGTCAGCCGCCAATCTTTTGGTAGCAACCTGATTGGCGATCGACGTGAAGAGAGAGTGCGAGGGTGGGAATGAGTGCTAGCATGGAATCAAGGGTGATGAAAAGGTCCAAGAGGAAGTGTATGGCATGGGAGGGGCTATCAGGCCATCCCAAATGGCTGTTTTACTCCTTTTACGTGTAAATAGGTGAATGACATGATCGCGGGGGACCACGGTTCTGTGATGGTGACATGCATGAAGGAGCGACATGGAGATGTGAGACATCACAGAGAGATGTCAATAACTAAACAGAAAACTCCCCCCTCCAGATTCTGATGTAAAAAAATTGGAAAACATACAAGAATGCACAATTCATGACAAGTGCACAAAAGATGCTACTCCGTATTTTCTATCGGCATGTTTATCTTATCTCACTTGAATGCAAGATGGAATCAGGTGATGTCTCATCGAGGAACAGGAAACAACTGGCACACACACTTTTTCTTAACTTTTTTCCTTATGCAATGGTTTAGCGCACATTTGATCCCACATGAGGGTACGGTGAAAATGTCGATGCACACTTTTTCTGAGAAATGGGATAAGAATATACTAATGTGACAAAGTGGGGGGATAACTTTCTCATGGAATGAATGGGTAAGCTGCAAGTTGGATACACAAACAGCGGGTGAAGTGCATCAATGCCATAAAAATTACTATCTGTACCGACCATCATGTTCTAAAATAGTGGAAGATCCAACCCAGTCTTAGTGGAAGGAGTTTCAAAAGAGTCTGGTGGATCCATTCAGTCAACAAAAGACATGATGGCAATGATCAACAACACAAAAATTGAACGTGACATGCATGTTGGCCGGCCATTTACATGTGGCTACAAACCAGGTGGCGGTATTATGAAGGCAAATCATGGTTATTGGCAAAATAAGTACAGTAGTCAGACTATTGTGCCTCCCTATGGAGGACTACAAAACACACTACCGAAGGGGTACAATAAACTAGCATGGGCAGACAATTCTGGCGAAGAAAAAACATTGGACAGCATCGACAAGTAATCAAAGTTGCAAGTGTGGAGGGGAGCCATTGATTTCTTTAGGCGGTGTGAAATTTTCCTGTGGCACAATACATAACAAATCAAAATCTAGTGATTTTTCCACTTCTTTTGGCAATGATTAAGGCTTAAGTGAAAACCTACATGTGTTTGTTCAATGAGCTGTCTTGCCACATTGCAAGGGTTTGACACGGTGCTCATGATGGGCGGATCCTTCTTCCAGATGGTATAACCACCATTGTCACCATTGTGAAAGCGTCATGGTAGTTTTTTGCCATATCTTTAAACTACGTGGATTTCTCCAAAATGACACAAGTATTCAAAATAGCCAGTTCACTATCTAATTTAGCAGGAGCTTAGGAGTTGCTAGGACATTCAAATAAAGCAATCAATAAAGTACCATCCTCAGAATAACAGTCAGACTAGACGGTTTGATGAAACTCTCAATCATAGTGTACAAAGTTTCTATGAGCCACGTGGGAGTAACTTGGTTGTCAAGCTACCGATCCTTTAGTCTGCCTATAGTATCGTAAGCTTGGAAATGACTGCAATTTTCTGATCAAGGCTATTCATTAGCAACTATGAACAAATTTCATGCCACTAGAAGACTAAAGAAACATTCCGATCATTCTTTCAAACGATGATGCTTCCATGGATCATGGGACAAAAACGAGTAGACATTGGAATGTTCCTTTTAGAATGAACAAAACAACTACCAAAATTAATTGCTTAAACCTTTAATTCAAATTGAGAGAATAAATCTCTCTCAGTAGTCTGGAGATCAAACTAAAAAGATAAAGTTTACACAGAAACTCAATTCTAAGTGGTTGGGTTTGTTCTAGAATGAGAAGAAGTTTCCGCATTTCCTCTTCATATGTCGCATGCACGAGAGTATAGAGGCCAACCCGGTTGTGCATACCAGCCATACAAAGCCCTCGAAAGACTTTGGCAAGATTTCTCCTGGGTGGGAGGAACACTCTCCACCAACTATTCACGTGGAAAAGGATACACCGTACACTGCTACGGACATCCTTGGAACATATGGAAGCAACTTCGTAGGTTATCTTGTCAAAACGCAGGGCTATGATACATTGCGGAATAGTATAGAGTCATAGGAAGATCCCTTGAATGTCAAATGTTGAAGAAAGGTCGTTCTAATGGACAGAGACATCTAAAATGTATCGAACTAGAACGCTGTTGCTATGAGAGCGGAAGGTCAAAGTTCATGATGGATCCAAATCCTACCATCAGCACATAGATTTTTTCATTGAATCCGTAACCCATTGTACATTGGAACCTGGCATCCGCCACCATGTCATAGAGATTCGGATGTGCAATGCCATCTATGTTGCTATGGTACAAAGTTCGTGACCAGATTACAAAAACATCAAGGTAAGTTAAGCCTTCCTATTCAATTCATTCCTGTCAATTTCTCCTTGACATGGAATTGTCTAAAGGTTTTCCTTTATTCTGTTTTGCTGAAACCAATATCCCCATTATTAAGGGTTCATTAGTTGGGTTCTCCCAGTTCTATACATTAATTTAACAATACTCCTGGTCTGCGGATCTAAGAAAGAATGTTCACAGGTTGAAAAACTAATTACAAGATGCTCCCGTATTTGAAAGCAGCACATTGGGACCACGCATTACACTGTAAGAAACATCCATGAACATATAGAAGTTGAAGAGAACAAAACAGGTTTTTGAATATGGGACACTTAAGGATTTTGTAACTACTGTTAAGTATACTTTAGTAACAAGTGTGGAATATTTAAGTAGATGTAAATGACACTAGGTACAAGGACAAGGAATAGTTAGGGTCCTACACACTCAATTCAAGCGACATGTGTGATTCCAAGTTGTGAGTGGTTGCTTTGAGAAACTCTGCCAAGAAGCCGGGGAATTTCTAAACACCTATTTATGAAGGTGAAGCCCTGTCGTGAAGTCGACCAACTAACTATGACACAAAATTTTGATGCTTTAGTTGAAACCCCTAGAAAGGTGTCACACCTAAAAGAATCTTGTGGAACGGAACGCCAGATGTGAAGATAGCTGGCAACATGCCCTTGATCCATTGACGTGAAAATTTGGAGGCCGTCACATGATAGCCATGAACGAAATACGCATACATCGAGTTGAGGGACAGTGTATGTAAAGGATATAACAATTTCCCCCGTCTAGTAGTTGCAACTTCCTCGCGCGTTGCAAGACACAGGTCAATGGCGACTATAGTCACCGTCCGATCTTTCTTGATGGTCCGTACGTTATCGTAGAGCTCCTTGCTTTATGCAAATGTCATTGCCCAACAACTTGACAGGATGCTTCTTTCACTTTCCTCATCGGTAGTGTTCAAGTGTGTCTTTGACTTCCAACTCCATGTCCTTTTCTACTTCCAAAAATGGTAGTGGAGACAAGCTTATGCCAGGGAAGTTCTCGCTTAGATCTGGGTAGATTTTTAGACGGCTAATGTGGAATACAAGGTGGATAGCATGTCTTGAGGGAAGAAAACATTGGCAATTACAGGTGTCTATATAACCATGAGGAAAAACGACCTCAATCACTTAGGTTTGAGACTTAAGCAATCACATCCTTGCATCTTGATGTTTGTGGAGTTGAGCAATGTTTGAATACCGGAACTCAACATCCTTTTGATGCTTTCTAGAAACTGGTTTGTAACTGTTTGATTATCTTCCAAGAACTAGCGTTTCTCATCTCAATTGTTGCAGAATTCCCGCTAATGGATGTTGTTTGCCAAGACAATGGCTGAACTTTGTGAATATGCCAGAGTTCCTAATATTCTTTGTCAAGCACCTCGGAAGGAACGTTGCCTGTTGCTGTGGAGGTCACATCTCTTGAGACAAGTTCGGCGGTTGGTTACTTGACCACCTTGTTAATGTGGTGTATCTTACACATAATTTGGAGTAGGTATTGAGTGTCTTAATGTTTTCTTTCTTATTCAGATTATGGTAGGCCAGTGACAGCTGTATCTGGTTACCATAGTTAGTCAATAGCTCAACTCGAAACCCACTGATAAGCCTCCAATCTCGGGAATTGAAAAGGGGACACCATGTAGCTTAACGATGCCAAGGAACATCCTCCCTGTTCCCTGAGTAGTGACCATCGTCATAACAGGGATGAATCGCAACCTCTTTGTGAATTGATCAACCACTGTGAGGATTGTAGTTTTGTACCCATCTTCAGGATGGGTTTGCCAATGACTCCTCTGGTGTGATAGGGAGACCTACCATGAAGTCCATACAGATGTTCATCCATTAACCCGTGGACACCAGTAGTTGTTGAAACACACTTGGAGATTATGTTTCCATCGACTTATGGCACAGACACACTTCACACTTCTCATAGTAACTCATGATATGGGTTTTTTTTTCTTCATGGATTTCTTTAGTGGTTTTTTCCTTGAAAAGTGTCCACCAAGACCAGTTTTTTGGAACTCCTACAACTGCACATATTGTACCTCATCGCTGGGTGGAAGATTGATCACGCAAGTAAATCACCGTCACCAATATGACTTGTTAAACTAAAAATTTGCCCGCTAAACTCTTGGTAACCTTTTACAACCAAATCCAGGAGGCACACATTTTGTTTGATGAGTAAGATGTTGATCTCAGCCATCAAATCTGGTTGTCCACTCAGTGCATCCACGATACTTGTTTTTCCAGGTTAGTACACAAGATCGTAGCCGAAGTTGGACTCACAAAAATCCATCCATCAAGATTGTTGGTGACTTAGATTTGAATGAGACTTGAGATACTTGTGTATCTGCTGATTTGTGCAAATGACGCATAGTTGGAGTTTCAAGTTGCACCGCCATGTGTGCATGACCACCAATAATTCTGTTTCTTACACCACATTCTCAGCTTTGGCCTGCGTAGCATTTACAACAT